>JZLH01S0604859.1:5662-16128 GCA_001188425.1 Eucidaris tribuloides | reverse complement strand
ACACACACACACACACACACACACACACACACACACACACACACACACACACACACACACACACACACACACCACACACACACACACACACACACACACACACACACACACACACACACACACACACACACACACACACACACACCACTCACACACACACACACGCACACACACACACACACACACACACACGCACACACACACACACACACATACGTACACTTACGTAATGCATAATTAATAGGTTTATTTGACCATTGTTTGATAAAGAATGTCCGTCCGTAGTAAGGAGATTGTCCACCCGATTAATTTTCTTGCTTGGTAAAACACTATATCGTCGGTTTAGAACCAGAAGGGCGTTAACGTAAAACCTGTTGAGAACCAGAAGGGCGCTATCACTGCATAAAGTCAATGGCGTTAACACCCTTCTGGCTCCCAATGTATATTGCGTTAACGCCCTTCTGGTTCTAAACCGAAAGGCTTCTTCAATTATGGCTTATGCTACACGTCAAGCATTTGAACACGTCTCTGCAATTCTTCCCTATGACTTGATCATTGGTTCAATGACTGTTGTCAACTCTTGCACAATTTTGTTTACTTAAGTGTTCGAAATTCATATTTAACTTTATATATTTAGACGACTGATAAATTTGCCATTATGTCATGATTGGATAATCATATCAGATCGGTGTATCATGACCTGTGCTTTTAATAGTGGGCTTGGTTAATCGTTAACAATAATAACAAAGGGAAAATATTGGGATAATGAGGGGCCCTTATGATTGTGGTATTGGCGGGGAGTGATAGTATACTTTTGAAAGACGCATACAATGGGCTAACCTTAGGGGGCGGGGGGGTGTACTCAGATTATAGTCGGACGGGGATGTACCGCTGCATGAGAACTCCGAACCCATATGCGCGCCGAACATTTGTAAATTTGACAAATGGGACCCATTTTAAAGATTTTTTTTAATGAAAAGGGGACCCATGTCTAAGGATTTTTCTTGAAAAAGTCACCCTTCCCAGCGGCATATTCCCGTATACCCAATATACGTGAGTACCCCCCCCCCCCCGGGTAAGCTTTGCTTTCGACAGTTGAGAATCGAACCTATTGATAGTCAAAAATATTGCAACACATAGTAGTAACGGATACATTTTACTTGAAGGGGTAACTTTCTAGAAATGATTAACTAACTCCGTTGATTAATTGTGAAAATTACCAGTTTTTTAAAAAATAAATCAATGAATATACTTTCTCGTTCCTTCTCCAAGGCGGAGAGATTATCAAATGCAAGCGCGCCCACGACAGAGGGGATGGAACATAAATTTTAACCCTTTTTTTGCTCCCCGTTGGGGTGGGGTGTTAATTAACAGTAGCATCGTAATTCGGTTTCAGATTACCAATGAAACGGTTTTAATGGTTTGGAAAGACTTCCAGCAAACAAAAAATGTCACTATGATCCTCTGAAGGGGTCTCAGAAAGAAGACCACACCCCCCGAAGACGAAAGTGACCTCCTATCTTCATAAGACAGTGGTAAGGAGGAAACGCGCCATATTTTACATAAGACCTCTTCAAGATATAATTTCTTACTCTTTTTCTATTCTAAAGGCAGTTTACTATTGTAAACATCTTAAAATTTACTGTCATGAAACTTATCGGTACACTGGATATAATGATACGAAGAAAAAGCCATCATCTTTTATGAGTAGCCTTATCCTCCTTGTCACTGTCTTATGAAGATAGGTCACTTTCGTCTTCGAGGGGTGTGGTCTTCTTTCTGAGACCCCTTCAGAGGAACACATTGACATTTTTTGTTTGCTGGAAGTCTTTCCAAACCATTAAAACCGTTTCATTGGTAATCTGAAACCGATTTACGATGCTAGTGTTAATTAACACCCCACCCCTACGGGGAGCAAAAAAGGGTTAAAATTTATGTTCCATCCCCTCTGTAATGGGCGCGCTCGCATTTGATAATCTTTCCGCCTTGGAGAAGGAACGAGAAAGTATATTCATTGATTTATTTTTTAAAAAATGTAATTTTCCAATAATAAACTTCATTAGGACATCATTTTTAGAAAGACCCCTTCAACGTAAAATGTATGCGTTATATTGTATGTTGCAATACTTTTGAGTAGGGAGGGTAGGCCTACTGTATAGCTCATTGTCGGTGATGCCAAACAATAACTTATTTCGCTATACCTATATTTATTTTTCTTTCTTTCTTTCTTTCTTTCTTTCTTAGAACATACGTGCACCTTTGGATCGGTGGCACTCGCAAGGCATGCGGTGCGTTCAATAAAAATACACAAAATGACAAATCAATAGCACACAAATAGTAATAGAGAATAAAATGTTCAGTTCAGTTCAGTTCAGTTTTATTGCACTCATAAAAACATCATGTACATGTACAACGTGAAAATAACATACAAACGTAACAGCATATAGTAAAAAAAAACAAATATTACAGAAACATTACATTGAAATTAATATGAGCAGGGAACAGCAAGAAAGGAACGAGCCTTCTAGATAGCCGGCCCTTGTAAATTGTAGAACAATGACAAAGACATGGAAAAAAATGTCTTTACACAGTACATGCACCGGTATAATAGCTTTTGAATAGCTGAAAGTACTAGGATTCTGAAGTTCTGAAGTTTGTCAGATAATAACATTTCATTGCAAAACATAATGCGAAAGACTGGATCTAATAACGTATATCAGGTGGTAAAGGTGTAGTTTTGTGCAATCTGGGTGCATAATTATATATGACTGTTTTGTAACAGTCCGATATAAAAGATATCATTTATTTTTTTTTTTGACCAAAATTATACACCAGTACTGTTTAAAACAAATATAGCAGGTAAAATTGTAAAATATTATGAATGTAATTATACGGAATATTATAAAACAAGGAACATGATTATATTACTGGATAAAATCAGAACTAAAATACCAAGCCGATTTAAGGATTAACAGACGATATCAAATAGGGCAAGATCAATAGCAACCCCATTTTATTTTTTATTTACTTTAATATTTCACTTTTAAAAAACAAGACAAAACAAAATCAATACGATTTTTGATCAAAACACAGACGTTACATTGAGTGTAGGTGGGATACCATTAAGCGCTCTAAAGAGGCTTTTTACAAATACGCCTTTCAAAATATACGATTAAAAACATTAGACTACTACGAAAAAAATAAGCAGAAAATAATACAATGAACAATTTAAACCGATGCAATTAAGATGGGGAAACATATTATACCAATTCATAAACTATATACATGCATTGAAATGCAAAGAGGTGATGTTTGGTATAGTCGTTTGAACGTGTTACTAGTCTTACTTTCTTTAATGATGATCATTGTGTAGGTTATTCCAGAAGAACTGCGACTATGATAAAATATTGAGATTGTGAAATGGATGTGCGATAAGTGGAATATGAATATTGTTAGACGAATTTCTTGGTGATTGCTAGTTAGTGCGAAAAAGAATTCTAAAGTAAAATACTCACTTAGACATACATCTGGAAGTGAGTTGTACAGCAATTTAAACATGAAATAGTGACCGTTTCAAGCGATGTTAATTCAGTAATAGGCCGGATCTGCATTTCAGTAAAAAAATCTTATAGACAGCAGGGGCCTGTTTCCATGCAGGGTTGGGTTTCTCGAGACGTGTCTCGGTCTCGAGACATGTCTCAAGACAGTTTTTGTGTGTCTCGTGTCTCGTCTCGGTCTCAAACGCTAATTGTCTCGTCTCGGTCTCGGTCTCGACGGAAATGTCTCGGTCTCGTAGGCCGAGACATGGACGAGACATGGAATAAAGCTCAATTTTGACGAGTTTCAGAGTTTTCAGATTCTTGCTGCTTTCCGCATGATATACAAATTTGTTTCGTGATTTAAACCCGGGACTTTATGCATAGTAAGAGAAGGGGTTAAGAGTTGGATACCTTGAAGTACAGTTTGTAGAGTAGATCCAGAACAAACAACATACCAAACGCAACGCAGTAAACTACAACACTATATGCCGCTTTTGTGTCACGGTCCTCAAAGATTTCAGAATTCGCTGACTGCACTAGCTAGCTGCGAGCAGGGAGGGTGCGATGTATGCCCCAATAGTGTACTAGTCTGCGCACATTGCAATGACATCGCAGTACGATTTTTATGAAAATTGTTTGCCTTTCTTTAGTCTGATTCTCAGACCCTACTCGCTGCCAATTGGGCCCGAAGGGCCCAACCGTTGTTCTAACAGCCAGTGCCTCGTCTGGTGCCTAGTCTTATTACCTGACATACTACTTGCATAAGGAGAAATAAATGAATAACGCCTGCGAAACAGGCTAGCCTTTCTTTCGCATCAGTCCGTACAAACTTGTTGATTTATGCAAATGAAATGCATTCGTCAATAATAGAAACATGTGCGATAATTGCAGTACTGCTCCGCGCCTGCATTGTGTGGAAATAACTAGTGTCTCGTTTACTGTCTCGGGCAGTATTGTCTCGGTCTCGTCGGTAATTGCCTCGGTCTCGGTCTCGTCTCGGCTGAATCTGTCTCTTACCCAACACTGCCTGTTTCATAAAGCTGTTCGTAAGTTTTTGACACGAACAACTTGAATTTGTGACAACGCAAATTGATCTCTCAAACTAGTTGAAATCACACTCTGCCAGATACTGCTTATATCTGCTAACCTTTTTTTTTTTAGTAGTAATCAATAATTGTAAATAATATGAAATTGTTTGTGTATTTTTTTTGCATATGTTTTTGTAACCACCCATTATTTCTCATTGGCTACCTGTGTGGGGCCTGGTTGCCTCAAAGCTAGAGCTCCTGTGAGTAACCTGCTGACCGGGCGTGTCCCTTAAATTGTCGGTGAACGGGGCAGCAAGAGGCTACCAGGCCTCACTCAGGTGGAGCTGGGAGTTATGATGGGTGGCAATTTGGCTTTATAATTATTCTGTATTTTGGGGGCTACAATGGTTCCTTTTCTAATTTACAATTCTTTTGTTTAATGACTACAATGCGCATTATTAGAATTTGCGCTATATCACTATGTTTGATCTAGATGCAGTATTTTCTTTTTCTTTCTTCTTATGATCATATATTTACTCTTTTTTCTAAGCGCGTATAGAGACCCTGTAAAGGGTAGTATGCGCTATACAAGAACTGTGATATTATTACTATTATTATTATTATTAATGTTTAAACATGCAAACATTAATTAACATTCTTACTGTTAACAACCATTTAACAAGCATTTCAATGCAAACTTTATCTTTAGACTAGATGTAATTGACATTAATCATACTTTCTTTAAAAAAAAATACAAAAATAAAAAACTTTTCGCATTTTTACTTAGGACTTCGGAGTCATTCGTAAAGTCATGCGTAACTTTACGAACAGCTTTATGAAACAGGCCCCTGGTCTCTTTACATCCCGAACAATCGTGAAACATGTCTCAGTGTATCCGCTGTACATAACAATATGTACCCATTCGTTTATAGTATCTATGATGTACCATACTACCACCCCCCCCCCCCATGACAAAAGGGCATAACCGACATTTTGGGGTTTTGGAGATATTGAGCAAAATGTATTTTGTTCAACACGTAAAGCCCTATTCAGTGTCCTTTTAACAAGCGGATTATGAAACAAAGGGACACTTCTATTTTTTTAGTTCTGCATGTTTAACATGATGTACCGAGTCCCTTTCACTATATAACTCAATTTTGGGAAAACAAAATGTCAGTTATGCCCTTTTGTCATGGGGGGCAGCATAGTGTATGAAGTCGATTGTTACAGAGAGTTTCAAGCTTCTTCAGCTCTATAAGTCTAATTTTCAGCAATTTCTCACACACAAAAAGAAAGTACTGAAGGTCCTCTTTCCCTGCTACCACGGCTTTATCGCTTGACCTCGGTTGTCCTTTTGCTTACGTAATAATCACCGAATGCACGTACATCTGAATGACTGCATGGACACGTTTGGATGATCGTGAAGATAATAGAAGACATGCAACCTTATACGGCCCCTAGCCCGATCGATAACATTGCATTGTGGACTTTGTTCAGACTTACGGACCGGCAGTGAAGACACACATTCATTATGTCATTGAAGTGAATACATATTAGGGCCTACAGTAAAACCAATAATGTCTGCATTCATTCGTTTATGATTTGCGCTCCACAATGGAAACTGTAGGCCTACTGGAGTTTGTGAATCCGACTTCTGTACTGATCACGGTCGTCTTAATCCTTGCATGCACCTTCATCACACGGCATGTTACATCGACCAAACTCCGCTCAGAATCCCTGAAAAACCCACCACCGAACGGTCCCAAGGAGTGGCCCATTATCGGCGGCATGCTGAGCCTTGTAGGCGATGAGCCATACAAATTACTGGCGGAGATGTCCGCGAAGTACGGTCCGGTGTTCTGCATGCGAATTGGTTTGATAAGGACCCTGGTCCTAAACGATTATGCGTCGATTCGGGAGGCCTTTGCTCGATCTGGTGATGACTTTTGTGACAGACCCAAATTGGGGATGATGGAGAAAATTACTCAAGGAAGAGGTAAGTTATATCTCCACAAACCTTCTCTCCTAAAAATAAACCATGGTTTATTTTTTTAATATATCCGGGGAATATATTTGCAGCCCGGGGGGGGGGGGGCAGTGCTATTCCAAACGTGTAACACCTGCGCCGTGTGAAAAACGCGTAAAAAGGGTTGTTTTCAACAGGTCTTATTTCTTTATTATATCGATGTACGTGTCGTACACTTGAAAAGGGTATCAAAATTGCAAAATCAGAGAAAAGGTGTATATTTTTTAACAGAAGTTTACTTCAAAGGGTATCATTTGAGATCACGCGGATTAATCACGATTACTTGTTTAGGGTATCTGAGATCGACTTTCAATTACTTGTTTCGAGGTTCATTTTGAAAGTCCATGACACGCTCATGGTGTAACATCCTTGTAATGACAGCTGCCCCCCCCCCCCCGGGATCTGCAGCAATTATTAGAGCTACATTATTTCCTTGTCGAGCCAAGAATGTAAAATTTTTTTAGTTGAATAACTTTTTTTCTGGTTTGAATTACAAAAATTATCAAAGTCTGGTGTAATCTTTGAAAGTGTGGGTTGTTATTATTACTATGGTATCATTATAATTATATTATTATTATTATTTTATTATTTTATTATTATTATTATTTATTATTATATTCTTATTATTATATTATTATCATATCATCATCGATCATCATCATCATCACAATCATCATCAATGCAAAATTATTATTATTATTATTATTATTATTATTATTATGATCATCATCATCATTATTATTATTATCATTATTATTATTACTTAATTAATTTATTATTTATTTGTTTATTCATTATGTACTTATTCATTTTGTTGTTGTTGTTATTTTGACCTACTATATTTCGTTTCGTCAATTCCATGTGTTTTGGTTGTGTGGCGTCACTTGCTGGGTACTCGCCGAAATTGATCAGCACCCCTAAGTCTGGAAGCTGAGGATGCTGCGGCACTGCAGTCAGTCAGCAATGTGTATGCAAATGAGGCGTAATGAGGCACCGAACGCAGCACACAAAACTTCTCTGTGCGCTTTGCATACTTAATGAGCTGAGACACTTCTTTTTGAAATACAATAATTCATTATCACAGTAGTGTATAATAAAGAAATTTAATGACAACATAGCAGACACTTCTAAGTTTATGCCTATATGTATGTGTTTCATTTAATTTGAATACTGGTAAGATTATAAAACTTGAGGTCAAAAAGATGATAAAAAAATTGATTTTTCTTTTTTGTTTATCAAACTCAAATGAAAGCGAAATCTGGTTGCATCTCCCTTTTGTTTACATAATTGTAAAGACCAACTATTCGACTTTCTTTCTATTATATTTGTTTTGCTATTTATGTTTTATACTAGTCATGATTCAGCAAAATATCAGAAGATGCAAAATATGACCATGGATTTCTGCAATCCTGGTGTGATTGGCTGACTCCACACCAGTGGCGGGTAATTCAAAACAAGACCACCTGCTGTGATGACCTTTATCTAAACCGCTTGCCCATTGCATGCAGTGAAGGCATGTTTTGTATTCTCTCTGGCCAATCACAGTTTAGTAGGAAACCACAGCATCCAATGAAATGCTCTCTAATGTTTTACTGAGTGGCATTTATGTACTCATGTTGTACTTTGCTGGATCCTGACCGGTATAAAACATGAATAGCAAAACAAATAGCATACAAAGAAAGATGAATTGTTGCTCTTTACAGTGATGTAAAAATTAGTGAGATGCAAGAATACTTAACTAGAGTTTTAACTGTTCAAAAATGCATTAAAATTTGTTCAAAAATGCATTAAAATTTCAATTTTAACATCAAATTTAAACCTTCATTTACACATTTGAAAACAATACAAATGTCAAATTAAAATATATTGCTGAAAAGCTTGAAATATCTCCTTTACAGTGATGTATCACACTAAACTATTAGAATTGATTTTCTAAGTTTAATTGAAGTTTCAAAATGATATGTCCCAGTTATATGCACAGCGCGTTCACCCATGAATACGCCCTGCACAAAAGGAAGGGATTTTTGATGCACTGCCGACTGACTGACTGCATTCTCCGTTTCTTTAAAATTATTGTCAACTGTGATAAATGAGCTATGTGATAGTGGTTGAATGAAAAATGGCAAGATATGGATGAACATTAACGTGAACACATCCTAGCTATTACTTACTACATGTACTCTTATAACACAACAGTCTGTGGGGGAAAACTGGATACTCAAAGCACTATGATCGCTTTGAAATACCCCTTTTTTCAGGGTTTTGTTTCTAGACCGTATAATCATCGCAGACACATAATTATAGCATGGGAATTTATGTAACTCACATTTTCAAAACTGTGATCATTGATTAATTATGCTTTTTAGCGGTGCCCAATATAACAAAGTTGAATCATTTGGACTTTTTATGGCTAAGTCGCCTCAGTATTGCAAGGTAAAAAACCCTCCCTTGCTAACAGTATTGCAACACACAAAATAATTCATGTATTTTGAGTTGAAGGGGTCTTTCTATAATGATGTCCTAGTGAAGTTATTATTGCAAGATAACAAATTATTTGAAATGAAGTCAGTGAATATTCTTTCTCCTTTCTTCTCCAAGGTAGAGATCATCCAATTGCGACCACGTACGGCAGAGGGACCGGGACACAAAATTTAAAGGTATTGGCTAACATTTACCACAGTTAAAAAAATCTGAGCCGCATGATTCCCCATGCTACCAGTGTCTTTGATGAGGTCTAAAAATGAAGCCCTGGAAAAATTGTATTTCAAAATGATTATTTATTGCTTTAAAAAAGTGAAAATCGTAAGTTGACCAGATTCACTGGCCCATTTCCTCCCATAGACTTACTGTGTGTACACCTGGGTTAATAAAACTCGCCCCGAGTTTTATTGTTTATTCATGTATAACTTGCCATTGGCAGTGTAACTTTCCAAACTTTTGTATTCTAGGGTGTTTATTTGTCCATTTGAACACTACTATGTAGCTCAGATATCAAAGTTTGACAATTTTTTAAGTTGAAGCTCCACAATGTTAGCCTATCACTTTAACATTTGTGTTACTCCCTATAGGGGTGGGTGTTTATGCACACTAGCATCGTGATTCCGTTTCATATTTCCAGTGAAACGGCTTTGATGGTTTGGAAAGACTTCAACCAAAGCAAAATGCCAACTCTTTACTCTAAAGTGGTCTCAGAAAGAAGACCACACCCAACGAAGAAAGCGCCTCCTATCTTCATAAGACAGTGGAAAGGAGAATACGACTGTGACCCTCGCTCCATATCATTACATGTATATCCAATGTAAACAATAGTCACATGATAGTAAATTTGACGATGTTTACAATAGTAAACCACCTTTAGAATTGAGAAAGAATAAGATATTGTAACATGAACAGGTCTTGTCTAAAATATATGGGGTGTATCCTCCGTATACCACTGTCTTGTGAAGATAGAAGGCGCTTACCTCTTCGTTAGGTGTTTTTTTTTCTGATATCGCTTCAGAGTACATGTAAAACATTGACATTTTTTGTTTGTTGGGAGTTTATCCAAACCATCAAACCCGTTTCACGGGAAATATGAAACGGTATTACGATGCTAGGGTGAATTAAACAACCATCCTTATAGGGAGCAAAAAAAAAATGTTAAATTTTGTGTTCCAGCCCCTCTGCCATGGGTGCGCCTACGTTGGATAATCTCTCCACCTCGGAGAAGAACGGGGAAAGAATATTCATTGACTCCATTTCAAATCATGTGTTATTTTCCAATAATAACTTCACTAGGATATCATTATAGAAACACCCCTTCAACTCAAAATGAATGCGTTATTACTTTTGGCCGGGTAGGTCAAACGTAGCACGCATGTGAATACTACTACT
>JZLH01S0604858.1:75984-86316 GCA_001188425.1 Eucidaris tribuloides | reverse complement strand
GTTTCCACACCATGACCATTGGAGGATTGAGTTTTTGAAAAAAAAAATCTCCGATATTGGAGATTCACTTTACGCCAAGCTTTGACGACCCAATTGATAGTCTCTGATATTGGAGATAAATCTCTGAAAATTGGAGAGAGTCTCCGATAGTGGACTTGCACCCGAACTGCTGATTACTGCCGATTATTATGAAATAATGTTGGCTTAGTTTCAGTTACATGTTGATTTCGATTTCTTCAGTTCAGGCATGAAACACTTTGCAAAAGATTGGCGAAACTGTTTTAAACCAAACTTTCATGCAAGTATTATATTGACTATTGTCACCCTAAACATCACAAAACTACATCAAGACCCACCAAAAAAAAAAAAAAATGTTTAAAGAGACAAATTCTGATAGTTTCAATTGTCAGAAAACATCTGGCGGTATGTTTAAAAATGTAAAATTGTTGATGGAAATTTACAGTTTTCTGCTGTGGAAAGTCAGGGAATTTTAGAAAATACTTAAGTGTACATACCCTGTTGATGGCCTGACTGAATATTGCATATTTTGAAAAGATTCCATCTTCATGAAATCAATAAATAGTGAGGGGGGGGGGATATTTTTGCCATACATGTGTATAGTGATGTCTGCTGCTCATTTCAAATTTCAAAATCACAATATGTTACTCTGTACAGTTCTCCATAGGTTTGATGTTGTTTTCTGTTGATGTCTAGCATGACAATACCAAGATTGATTGAAAATTTGTGTGATTGACCAAAATCGTACTTTGGCTTCGTAACATGTTTCCTCACAGAGATGAGCTTCATTCCTTCAACCAAGTCATGGGGCCAATTGCAGCTTTAGCAGCAGGGGGTACAAACACTGCAAGGCACTTGTGTAGATCTTGTCTCAGGCAACATGCTGTCCACACCAGAAGTTTCTTCAGTCTATTTGAGAAGTGGAAGAAGAAACCTGAAGTTGAAGTCCCCATGAATTATTCTGTGGTCAAGGCAGGAAAGGTAAATTCGGTTGAATCACATCTCGGAGTGACAGTAAGATAGGTAATGCCAAATTCTAAAGTTCATCAAGGGAAAATGTCAAACTTGGAACCAGAAATATGATCAACTCTGGTCTAGGTGCAGGCCAGTGCATTTCAAACCATATTAAAATTAGCAGGGTTTTTTTGTTGGTTTTTGAGGGAGAATTTTTATCCTGTTTTTATTAATTTAAATGGTTAAGTAATTAAATTAATACAATTATTAATTGCCATTCTGTCTATGTTTATCATAACTGAGTGCAATTAGTTTACACTTCATTTGATAGGTCAGCCTACAAACCCCCTTTTTAGCTTACTATTGGTGGTGCTGTAATTTGTAAAAGCAACCAAATTTAATGGAAATATTAAGCTTATTTGATAAAATGATGATCTGATAAGATTTTTAGTTGAAATGTCAAAGGTCGCAGGGCCTTGTTTATGTCTGACTCACCCCACTGAGTTTTCAATTGGATTTTAATGAAACTAATGGTGAAATGTAGGTTTTCCAACATTTGCTCTGGTGACAATATATCAGAAGATAAGGAGTTAGGTTAGGGGTTGCCATTTGGTTTCTATTTCAGAATAGGGTTAGGGTTAGCGATGTTAGTGTTTGGTTAGAGTTTGAGGTTAGGTTGAGGTCAGGGTTAGTGCATGAAATAATCGTTGATCAATTGTCGCCAGAGCAAATGTCGGACATTCAAATGCAATTAAATGATGAACTAAATCAATTTAAATGAAATTTATTTTCACATATCTCTTTGAAAATATGAAAGGTGTACAAATCAAGAAAAAATTACAAATAAGCATTTTTGGTTTGAAAAGTGTACAAAGTGGTATCTACTCTCTGATCATTTAGAATCATGATATGTCATTGAAAAATTTTTTTTTTGGGGGGGGGGTAAGTTTAATGTTTGTTTTCTGAGGTCTGGGATGGCAATATCATACTTTGTGAAAGATTGATGAAAAACTTATTTGATCAACCAAAATCGTTCAAACTGAAAGCAATCACTATGTTTATTTTTACATCTAGGTCAGTGCAATGCGAAGTGTCCCTGAGGGTATAAAGGCACCTGAGTATGCCTTCTCTGGTATTGTAGCCAAAGCTCCAGCAAGGCAAGTTCTTCTCCTGGATCAAGACGGTATCGATTGCATGCGGGAAGCAGGCAAGCTGGCCAGGAAACTTCTGGATTTCACTGCATCTCACATTGAGGTTGGTACTCGGGGAAATTACAGTCATCATCATGATGATCATCATCATCATCCAGGGGCGTCGAATGGGGGGCAAACATATCGTTTTAAAAAAAAATCATAAAACATAAAGCAAGGATATGTTTAAACAGCAGTGCAAATACTAAACACACGCATTTTTCAATTTTCGACGTACTTTGCACACAAAATTCTATATTACAATTTGGCATGCAAATTTCTAAACTTTTTCTTACTTTTGACCCCCCCCCCCCATCGTGAAAAATGGATCAACACCCCTGTCCCCCTCTTCCTCCTCCTCCTGTTTGGTAACAGATTAAATAAAATTGAATAAATTGGGTGGTCATGTTCATCAGTTAATGGGTGGAGAAAATGCAAGGGGTGAGGGGCAGAGGCATACCATTGACAGCAGTCAAATTGCTCTAGTTTGCTTCAAAACTGGTTTTTCACTGTGTTTTTGCTACTTGTATGTTTTTCCTTATCTACAGAGGTTTGCAGCTGTGGTTTAGTATAAGATTGAATATCTGTGTGATCTTGCTGCATGATCATCATACAACCGAATATATTTGATATACAATCATGTAATACTGTGACATCATAGAGTATGTGACCTTTCGCTACGATACTCTGATAAAGTCACACATCGTATGAAACATAAACATAGACAGAAAAATACTTTTGTGAAAAATATTAATATCTAATTTTACAACATGTGAAGGTCATAAAACTTTTGATTTTTGAAGGCACTTCACTTTCATACTTTATATTATTGTTATGATATCTGGCAATTTCCTTAACTTTGGGGTTATGTGACTTTAATAAGATATCGTGGTGACGCATCACAAATAATTATGTGCCTGTTTATTTATTTCAGGTGGGAGTGACAACAGATCATCTTGATGAAGTGATACACCAAGCATGCATTGACCACAAAGCATATCCGTCCACACTTAACTACAACTGCTTCCCCAAGTCTGTTTGTACGTCTGTCAACAATGTCATGGTGCACGGCATACCAGACGATAGACCACTAGAAGTTGGAGATATCGTTAATGTTGACTTCACTGTAAGTAGTAGTAGTAGTAGTAGTAGTAGTAGTAATCCAGGTTTTGAATCTGGTTTAGTCCTTGACTACAGAGGTGGCTGGATTTACCTCGCACTCATAGAAATTGCTCTTACCTCCTCCCTCCACTTCACCCTATTCGGTGCATCCTCCTCCGGTAATCCAACCCTCCTACTTTCCTTCACCACTTGCTTATTCCATGTCTTCTTCGGTCGCCTCCTCTCCGACCAACCACTTCAAACTCGGGCACCCTCCTCAAAACACGATCAACATGCCTCCTCAACACATGTCCATACCAACGTACTCCACTTGCCTTTGCCATCTGATCCACCGCTTCTTCCAAACCCAACATCTGCCTCAAATCCTCAGTCTTCTTCCTGTTCATCAGCTTCATACCACACCTGAGGGCTTTTTAGCCCCCCCCCCCCAAATTGAACAAAATAGCCATGTAAAATCACAAAACAGCCCTCAATTTTCCTCATAGGGTTCAGTGTATAATATACTGAAATCACTAAATCAAGCTTGAAAAGTAGCCCCAAAAAATCAAATTTTATTTCCTGCTCTGCTCTCACCATTGCTCTCTCTCAGTCCTTCTCATAATCCCCATTTCGTTTTCATTCAAACACCATGTCTCACTCCTATACACTATCGCCGATCTCACGCATTTCCTATAAACTATTCCTTTCATCTTTAGAGGAAACCTTTTCCCATATAACAACTCTCTGCATTCCCTAAACTTCACCCATACAAATCTTGCCCTCACTGTCACAGTTGCCATGCACCCTCCACTAGGGCCGTCGTCAAATAGAAATTTCTCTTTTGACATGTCACCTCAAATATTTAGCCGACAGACACAGCTGTCGACAAAACAATGGTCAGATCAATTGGGACATTGAATTAATAAGACAGTCTTACACCACCGTACGTACACATGTTAAAATACACCTGTATTGTGGCTACATACTGCAGGGGATAATTAGCCTGCCAGGGGGCCCTTATGATGACTGACATCGCTATACATGTAGCTTGTGGAATTTTGAACTACGGACTTTCAATTGCCTGGCTCACTGAATGGCTTGACCACATTGTCAATTTCTGGGGAACCAAGATTCTTATGGCGTAGAGTACACTCAGAACAATGCTTCTCAGTTTCTATAACCTTCTGCAAGTGTGAGAAAGGAAAAAATGCTTGCTTTGAAAAGTGACTGCCTGCTGAGATGACATTGTTAGGTCCTGATTTATTACTTTGATACCCTGTGTGTTGTTGTCGGTAAGATAAAATCTGTGTCGACATATTGTCTTTCAGTCAAAATACTGTTATCTCGACAAGCTTTTTGACAGAAGGCCTGTCGACGACGCCACTACCCTCCACTCACACTCACCCTGTCCCCCAAGTATGAAAACTCTTTCACCGTTTCCACCTCATCACAGTCAGGAATAAAATCTGACACATTTCTCTTTGAAGATTGTGTCCATGATTTAAACACCCTCAAAATTAAATTATTGACAAAATAAACTAAAATCATTTATAATGTAAAGATTTGCATAAATCTTTACCTCTCATGAAAGTCTTGGGGCTGAAAAGTGAGGTTTCCTCCAAATGAATGCTGATAAAATTGAAACAGAATGCGGCGACTTAACGTGACTTAACGTCAATCACTAAATTTGAATTTAACACAGCTGTTAAAACTAGTCTGATTGCAAGACCTAATTTGTGTAGCATCTTGTGAAATCTGAATACCTGCTGATCAAAGCTTAGAATGTCAAATACTCACCCCAGTACTGTTGTACGATTGTCAAGCAATCTTTGGTACGGTTGGACTCTTACCAACTCCAAACACAGTGGGTGAAAGCTAGACCATTGTTATATAACTTGAGGAACTGCCCAATTTCAAATGATTTATCATAAATAAAAAAAATTTACAATGTATGAATCCCATATTTTGAGCACTGCCTTTTTTTTTATGTGTACTGTCTTTAGTTGGATCAAATGTGAGCAAAAACATTTTGCTGTTCAAATCAAAAACACAATCTTTAACCCTATGTTAACTGGGGGTGGTCCCCCCCTTCGACACATTTCGCGACCATGCCGCCGCGCAAAATTTTTTGACCGCGTCACTCACTGACCTTTTACTTTCAAGTCTTGCGCATCTTTTGAGACCGTGTTCGCGAAAATCTGCCATACCGTTACGACGCTGCGTGACTTTTTATACATGCATATCAACCCCAAAATTGCTCAAAAACGTGATTTCGTGTATAAAACCAATGGAAATAATATTGTGTTTTCAGCCAAAAATCATAAATGTATGATTATTTCTGCTTTTACTGGTTGAAATGAATTAATTTTATGCTATTTATGATTGCAAAAGTGTCCCCAACAAATTTCATTGAAAAAACAATAGAAAACAAAAGGTGAATACAAAGAAATACATATTAAGAAATCACAAAACTAAATACATAAGAAATTAATTCCAATCGGCAAATTTTTTGTAGATAATTGTGAGAAATGTCAGAATGAATATTTTCACAACAAGAAATTAGTATTCTACTAGCTATTGTAAGTGATTATAGGAAATCATAATTTATGACACTTATTTGCAGAATAATTCACTTAAAAAATTGAAAAAATATTTTTTTTGAAAATTTTACTACATAGTCATGTAGTTTACATCCGGCTCTATGCGCATGAAAATTTTTGTGGCGATCGGCGGCTGAGATCTGATGGGGGGTCAAATTGACCCCCCCGAGTTCGATGTGAATTTGAAATAATATTTGGGGGGTAGGGTCTGCTGGGGGGGTCAAGTCATTTTTCCACTCAGAAACTATAAAAGTACTTCACCATTTCGAGTGAAATCATTGCGTAGCGTGTCACTGCGAGGCTGAATCCTTACTGGGCCGCGCCGGGAACGCACTGATCGATCTGTTGCTAGCTACGCTAGCTGTTCAAGCAGCATACGAACGGAGCGCGAGACTAAAGACCACCGCACACTACACGAACTTCGGTCTCACCACTGACCGACTTTGGATCCGGAATTAAAAAAGCGCTTATTATTCGTACACGCTGATTTATTTCAGATCCAAAGTCGGTCAGTCGTGCGACCGAAAATCGTGTAGTGTGTGCGGTGGCTTTCAGTCTCATAAACCAGCCGTAATGATGCTCTTTCGTTTCTCTCCACGATGCGAACATCGTGGAGAGAAATTAACAGCATCATAACGGCTGGTGTATGAGACTATGCAGTATCAAAATGGTGGCATCCACACCGAAGTTCGTTGATCGCGATGGGGGAGAAGCGGACCCGAAAGAGATAGATAAATCCGTCAAAAATAGATGGAACTGGTCGTGGTGTGACCGTATATTTTTGGAAGGCACTTCTGATCAACATTTAGCCGGGGATTGTTTTCGTAAGCTGTACAATCCCGGTGAAGCTTGGTGCTTATGGTGCAATGACGGCATAAGGTATGGCAACGGAGGTCTTAAAACACTGCGTCAGCATGTCACTGGAGATAAACACAGGAAGGTCTATACACAAACAGTGTTCATAAAGTACACATTGCATTGTATAGTTTGTAAAATTTTTGTTTCCTTTTTCTGTCAAACTGGTACTCCACAATGGTTCCTTTTTCTATCAAATTGGTACTCCAGAATGGCTTCCTATACCCCCTTAAAATGCCTTAAGTCAGCCCTGCAGTTGACATCGTGCGTATGGTAAATTTGCATGTGTGGTACATAAAGTATGCATGCCCTGGTTATGTCAATGTAATTATTTTAAAAACATATTATGCAACCACATGAATTGGGAAAGAGGCCTGGTTCAGAGTTATTCAGTTAATCTTTTTTCTTTCCCGGCGTTCATGTGGCTGTTTTCAACAATTCAATATTTTCTATGCTTTGTATAATTTGATAATGCTTATATTGTTGTATATGTTTGATGTATATTTTGATTTGCCGAATAAAATAATAATAATAATAATAATAATAAAACCCAGGCCCAGGGACCCCGCCGTAGGTTGAATTTACTTTCAGATAATTTAAAGAAGTCATTCTCATGCCTGCCATTATGTCATTTATCTGTAATTGCCAAGTGCATGTTTACACATTGCACAATATTATCCCACATCTGATGATGTTCCATTGTATTGTTATCTTGCTGTCTATGCAGTGCCAATGTCATGTTTTCATAGAAATTTGCATATCTACTACGCAGTATCCAAACTAAACCTGGCACCGGGGGCGTGGGGGGGGGGGGGGGGAGGGGACGGATTAGGCAGGCACACAATCTCCCTATCGCATATAGCCGATATCAAGCGATATCACCTCCCGATACCGATATCTGATCGATCGCTCTTGGGATGTATACTTCCAGTTTGGCTAAATCGTACACACATAACACACATAACACGTCATTTGAATCTCGTCAAATTCATAATATTAATACCTCGAACCCAAGTAAACATGGATAGACCTGATGAACAATTTTGAAGAATGTCTGTGTGGTGATTAAAGGACTTTCTTAGTGAAAGAAATGTTCCTACGACCGGAAAACGAAGGAATAAACTCGAAACTCTCGCCAGGAAATCCGCGAATGTTTACCCCATGAGAGAGGAATGCTACCACGCGCACGCCGATTCGGAACGTAAATGCCGGTGTGTGAGGACAGCCGATGGCTCCATTCATGACCTAAATAAATAAATATTTTATGGACGACGGACTTGGGAAAAATATTATTCGTAAGATTATAGGAAAGATTTTGACACAATCCACGAGTACTTTAGCATTCGATGTGTATAGCGCTTGCGTAAACCGGAAGTTTATTTCCCGATCAATAAAGGGTAAAAAAATTAGAGCTCCACATGCGTTCAGATTTGGAGAGCTACTGTATATGCGATAGGGAGAATTGGGATTACTACAGTGGCACTGTGCCTTCTGGATGGGGGCACATTACGGGTTAAATAATTAACAATTGTTCGCATTTTCACAGAAGCAAATTTAATATTTTCCTGATTAATGATTGGTTTTTACCTATTGTCATGTATGCAGTTGACAAATATCTCCCATTTGCCATTTGAAATGTGATTCCTGGATTACGTTTACAATTTATTTGTCAATTGCAATGGATACAAATCCCATACCTGTGATCTCTACTGATGTATAATCTCCAACACTACACTACACTGAATACATTGTACATCTCATGCTATTTCAAAGGTATACTTGAATGGTTACCATGCCGATTTATCAGAGACGTATCTTGTCGGTGACGTTGATGAAGCGGGAAGACATCTTGTCCACTATGCAAGGAGATGCAGAGATGAAGCCATCAAAGTGTGTGCACCCAATACACCCATCAGTAGCATAGGCAGAACCATATCGTAAGTCTTCTGTTGTAGTCCTAAAAAAATTGTTATGTTGCCCTCAAGCGACACTGTAAAATGCGAAAAACCAGGGTTGCATTTTTTTTTTATGCAGACACAAAATATACAAACCCACCATTTTCGGGAGAAAATGTCAGATTTGAGTGAAGAATTTACCAAAATTCCTATTCAGTGGCTTGAAACAGCACTTTTATATGCATTTTGCCTATTCGAAAGGTCCATAAAAAATATCGGGAAAGTCAACTCTCACACAGTTTCGTCCTACATATACTGGTACAGTACAGTATGTACAGTGTACATGTGTATTGGTTATATCTGGGTTTTGCTGTCGTAAAAAAAACTGATGAACATCGACCAACTGACCCAAGTTTCAAAATTTCCCACTTGAGGGCAACATAACTTTTTTAGACCTTATTTAAAAAACATCAGCTTTCAATGCAGTTTTTCAAGTTTATCCTATTGATATGTCCCTGTTCCTGCTGTTCTTTCTTAAATCCAACATTTTCCAGTATATTGAAGTTTCCTTATTGGTTTTCACTCCATAACATTGGCAAATTGTGCAAGGGTACCTTGTAGATTTAGTATTTGCTGGCCCAGTAACAGACCTGTCTTTGTGTCCTCCTCTCTACAGCAGCCAACCTGCCTCTAGTAGTGGCCACTGAATTGATTCCCCTGAAGTCCAATTATATGTTTCAAAACCTGTCTAAAACGGCTTCCTGTCTTTAAAGGTACTGGCTAACATTTACCACAGTTAAAAAAATCTGAGCTACACGATTCCCCATGCTACCATTGTCTTTGATGAGGTCTAAAAATGACGCCCTGAAAAAATTGTATTTCAAAATGATTATTTAGTGCTTTAAATAAGTGAAAATTGTAAGTTGATTGGATTCACCTGCCCATTTTCTCCCATAAACTTACTGTGTGTACACCTACATGTACGCTATTTAAACTCGCCCCGAGTTTTAATTGTGTATTCATGCATAACTTGCCCTTGGCAGTGTAACTTTCCAAACTTTTTTATTCTAGGGTGTTTATTTGTCCATATGAACATTACTATGTAGTTCAGATATCAAAATTCGATTCAATTTTTAAATTGAAGCTCCACAATGTTAGCCTATCACTTTAAAGGCCACAGTTTATTATCTCCCTTGAGTGGACGCTATAGACACGTTTCAATGAATTAGATAAGGATAATAAGGAATTCAGTTGAACAGGGTTTTTGTTTCAAGTTCAGGCAAGTAACATTGTGATATATTTTCTAGTTTAGACAACATGAAATACCAGTCTTGCAGATAAGTGAACAATATTGTATTTAAGTTATCTAACTTTTTTGTGTGTGCTGTTTTTGCTACAGTTCCATTGCATCAGCAGCTGGCCTGTATGTGAGTCCGTCATTTGTTGGCCACGGAATCAACGTCTTTTTCCATTGCAAGCCCGATATATGGCATTACTGTAAGTGTGTTTACATGGATGTCTGTGTCTTATTATCACAAACAGATACAGGTTAACTCTTTATGTGCTGCATTTGTACATTTTTTAAAGAATGAAGGGGGTCAGCTAGACAGATGGAATAAGTTATGAAGTGTCTAGCAGTGCTGGAGATGAAAAGAAACAGATAAGGGAGATAAGAATCAGACCCCATACACATTATGATGATTCTTCATTCGATGAAGA
>JZLH01S0604858.1:63368-75934 GCA_001188425.1 Eucidaris tribuloides | reverse complement strand
GCCCACCTCTAACCCTCCCACAAAGTTGGGAACTTCAACAACATTCAACAGGTTAATGTTCTCGTCAATTCTAGCAGGTGCCTAACTTTGAAGAATGACTGCCCATGCGCGAGGTTGGTGCTTCTATGTAAGCTCCCTCTTAAATTACTTCATAAAATAAAAATTCAACTTCAAACAGGTAAGTTCTCGTTCAATTTTATGTTAAATTATTTACTAATGAAAGCTTACACATTGCACTGAATGAATGTCTAATTAAAGGTGGAGTACCGTTCACATTTAATGAAGGTTTAATTAAGCTTAGTGACACCCTCTACCAAACTCTCTATTTACTCTATAGCAAGGTTGAGTATCACATGACTGTACATCATTAATTTGCTTCATCAAATGAAGTAACTGTTCACATTACTGTTTCAGCTTCATTGAATGAAGAATTGCTTACCGGGTATCGATAGAACCTCTTTTGCTTCAATGAATGAAGAAAAGTTAATTATTGTTGAGTGAAGCTCAGAGCATACACAGAAGTGAAAATTAATTTTTAGTCTTCATTACCTCTTCATCAAATAAAGAAAAAAGCATAATGTGTACAGGGTCTTTGACAAATAAGATAAGACAAATTATAATGATAATAATAAGGCTATAAATGAAGAGAGATGGGGGAAGATTGATGATGTGAATGAGGGGTTTTCAGGATTGATTGGGAGAACAGGAAAATATTGCTTGCTTCATCATTATGTATGACCCTCAATATGGTACAGTACATGTTTTTATTCGATCAGAATTAAAGTTGGAATTTTTAATTTGTTGAGAATACTATTCTTTATTTAAATAGTGGTTTTGACTGAATTAAACACAACAAAAAAAGTAACTACCCCCTTTTTCAAAATACCATAACTGTATGAAAGAATGGTTGTTAGCAAAATAATTTGGCAAGGGTGTTCCTGCACTGATTGACTACATTTTGTGTTAAAATTTGGTTGATTCGTCAAGTCATGCATGAGTGAGCACATATTAAAGGCAAAAATGTCACTTTTCAAAAGTCACAAGGGTCATTTGGGGGGATTTCTGATGCAAGATTTTGAGAAATTCTGTTTCTGGTGAATGATTAATCCCTATTTATGTTAATCATCTATCGTTTGACCCCCTTACACCTCTCCTGGCACTTTTCGCATATTTTACGCTTCAGTGAGCTCGATTTACAAATTTCCATCCTTTCTCAATTTTGAAATTGAAAATTCCATTGAGTTCATTGCAAAAATTGAAATCCGATATTTTTCAGCAAAATGTGTTTTTACATGTTGTACGGAAATAAGAGGTTGTAATCATGTCATGGTTGAGTGAGCACACTTTATAAATTAAGCAAAAAATGTCATTATTTATCATTATTTTGGCCGAAGAGATGACTCCTGTGACTTTTGAAAAGAGGCATTTTCACCTTTAAAGCATAGTCACTCATGCATGACTTGACAGATCAATCACATTTTCACACAGAAGTTAGTCAATGTGTGTAGAAACACTCTTGCCAAATTCTTTTGCACAAACTTGTTTTGTTAAAAAGTTATGGTATGTTGAAAAAGGGGGTAGTTACTTGTGTTTTGTTGTGTTTATATAAGCGCTAGATAAATTTTGATACATAAAGGTGATAAAAACAACCAATGTCATTACTCTTGGATCAGTACTGTAGGAAGGAAAACGTGAAGAGTGCCCAATGCAAGACTTATTAACAATGTATTCTTTTTTTCCATTACATGTAGCTAATTTCTATGAAGAAGAAATGCTTCCTGGTATGACGTTTACCATAGAGCCCGTAGTACTAGAACGATCAGATCTTCCCTTGGTCGGCGAAGACCACTGGACTGTCTATGCACAAAATCATACAAGGTGAGATGAATATTTCTCTCATGAATATGTGACCTGTCACCACGAAACGCACCAACAGTAAGGCACCTGGAAAAAAAAAGAAAAAAAAATGTTTTTTGTTTTTAAGGTCGTAAAGTAAAGATTTTAAGGTGTAACTGACTTTTTACTTTCAAGTCTTGTGCATCTTTTAAGGCCAAATTCGAGACGTCCGGGTACGCGGTTCTGAAGTTACGCAACTTTTCATACTTGCATGTCACACCAAAAACCGCTCAAAAACATGAAATCGTGTGTTATTTCAATGCAAATTGTGTTTTCAACCCAAATTCATAAATGTATGATTATTTTAATTCCCTCTATGGCGGGTTGTATGCTTATAATAGTAATAGTAATGATGATAATATTAATAATAATAATAATGATAATGATAATGATAATAATAATGATAATAATGATAATGATAATGATAATAATAATAATAATAATAATGATAATAATGATAATAATAATAATAATGATAATAATGATAATGATAATGATGATAATAGTAATAATAATAATAATAATAATAATAACAATAATAATAATAATAATAGTAATAATAATAGTAATAATAATAATAATAATGATAATAATAATAATAATAATAATAATAATAATAATTACTACTACTACTTCTACTGGTACTACTTCTCCTACTAATGATAATTGCAACCTTAGAGTGAATTCTTTTGTTCTCCCCCTGTTGTTTTGACTCCCCTTAACTCACATAATGCACACTTTTTTTGCCTTAACACTCTCCTGCCCTATTGTGATAGAATAATCCCTAATAATAATAATAATAATAATAATAATGATAATAGTTGTTATGATGATGATGATTATTATTCTTATTATTGTTATTATTATTATTATTATTCCCTCGCCCGACGAAGTCGGGTGGGGATATAGAAACGCCGCCGTCCGTCCGTCCGTCCGTCCGAAAACACTGGTTTCCGTTTGATTTTTTTGATTTTTTTTCCCAGAGAGGCACCAAATATGTTCATATTCTGAATTCAAAATTGCCTACAGGAAACTTTTGTTCCATCATTTTTTATTTCCTTTTACATTTTAGTTATCATGGTTGCTGCTATAGATAAAAAAATGATAAAAAAAAATTAAATCATGATTTTTTTTTAATTTTAATCAATTTTTTTCAATTTTTTTCCCCCGAGAGGTTCCAAATATATGTTCATATTCCGAATTCAAAATTGCCTATCGGAAAATTTTATTCCGTCAATCATTATTTCCTTTTACATTATAGTTATCAAGGTTGAATACAAAGAAAACAAAATGAAAAAAATTGATTTAAAGAAATATAAATCATGAGTTTTTGGATTTTTTTTCCCCTGAGGGGCACCAAATTTGTACATATTCCAAATTAAAAATTGCCTGTAGGAACTTCTTTTCCATCAATCATTATTTACATCAACGTTGAATAAAATTGACGCTTTAGAAAACAAGAGCCCCGAGGGGCATGATGCTCACCTGAGGTCTCACAAACTCTCTGTGGTGCCCATAGAGAAAACATCAATTATACATAGTTTTGGCCCTCGGATCCTGATATCTAGGCACCAACGGAGCCACATAAACCAGTTGAAAAACTATGCATCTGATTGTCCCAAGTTAAGTTAAATTGTAACATCCAATTTTACAAAAACAAGGCGATAGCCATATTTCTCAATTCTCACCTTAGTATGTTACCATTTGACCTTGACCTTTGACCTACATGTCTTTGACCCCCTAATGTGGTTAGAAAGTTACCTAGTTTGGCCCTTTTGTCCTGCCCCCTGTGCCCCCATGGGGGCCTGGTGTACCATTTTAGAAACCCTCTATCCCCTCCCCCCATGGATCATTCCCACCAAGTTTGGTCTTAACCCTATTTTAACTGGCTTTCAGACGCAGGTTTTTACTGGGGGGGGGAGGTCAATTTGACAGCCCTCCCCCCCCTCAGATTCGCCCCGATACGCACCGATCGCCCGGCGAAAATTTGCATGCGTATAGAGGCCAGATGTGAACAACATGAGTGCAATGTAAAATTTTCGAAAAAAAATTATCTTACTATATTTAAAGTATTAATTATGTAAATAAGTGTATAAATTTTTTTGTTTTCCCGCACTATAACTCACTATAACTAGCTAGTAGATATGCTAATTTTTGTGAAAAATATTCATTTTGGGACAATTTCTAGCAATATTCACAAAAAAACTTGCACGAATCGGAAATTAATTTCTTCTGTAGTTTTATTGTTTGTGATTTCTTATGTATTCTTTGTTTTTTACCTTTTGTTTTCTATTGTTTTTTCGATGAAATTTGTTGGGGACACTTTTGCAATTATAAACAGCATGAAATTAATCCATTTCAACCAGTAAGAAGCAAAAATAATCATACATTTATGATTTTTGGCTGAAAACACAATTTCCATTGATTTGTACATGAAATCACGTTTTTGAGCAATTTTGGGGTTGACATGCATGTATAAAAAGTCGCGCAGCGTCGTAACGGTATGTCCGATTTTCGACGAAAACGGTCTACAAAAGATGCGCAAAGACTTAGAAAGTAAAAAGTCAGCGAGTAACGCGGTAGAAAAAATTTGCGCGGCGGCATGGTCACGAAATTCGGTCGGAGGGGGGGGTCAAATTGACCCCCCCCCCCCCAGTTAATATAGGGTTAATCCATTGATGTGCTTTACACATGATGATGTAAATGTGAATTATTCCTATAGGGCCCACCCCCAACCTGTTGACCCCTCAGAGGCCAAACGGGGCCATCCTGGGCATTGTCATGAGGAACAATAATTCATCACATATAGAGGTATCTACACACACAGTGACTTTGTTAAACTATTTCTGGATCTAGAAAATATGTTTGAAAATAACATACTTAATTTTAAATCATTTTTAAAATTAAAAATTGCCTCTGGGAAGCTTTCATTCCATCAGTCATTATTTCTTTTTACATTATAGAGGTTGAATAAAATTGGTGCTTTAGAAAAAAGAAATATGATTTTTTGTTTTAATTAAATCATAATTTTCTTGATTTTTTTCCCGTGAGGCACCAAATATGTTGATATTCCAAAGTTGAAATTGCCTATAGGAAACTTTTATTCCATCAATCAATATGTTCTTTTACATATCAGTTATTGAGGTTTAATAAAATTGGTGCTTCAGAAATTTTTTTTTTTAATGATTTAAATAATAATTAACAAAATAAACTTAATGTAGCACATCCATTTTGTTTTCCTAAGCTAAAAGTCTTTAGGAGCATTAGTGATAAACATTCACAAAAATCATCATAATTTTCTTTCGTATTTCACTGAACAGTATGTGGATATGTAGTAGTAGAAATTGAATTATGACAGTATCTATGTGAATATTGCTGTGCCTTTCAGTGCCTAAATGTGCAAATTTGCCATGATTTCCAGTTGAAAATCATTTTTAAAGCATTATATTTTTTTATATTACACAATCAATGGGAGTGATTTAAATCAGTGATTTTTTCAAAAAAATCGAAGTGATTTAAGTCGTGATTTAAATCGCGATTTAAATCGTGCCAACCCTGCTACATTAGGGCAAATTCTTTTGTTCTCGGCCTATTTTTTCGAGTCTCCTGAACGCACACTTTTTTCGCTTTAACGCTCTCCTCCCTATTGTGACGGAATAAACCCATTGTGTGGATTCCCCTTTGGTGGCTTTTAATGTTGTTATAATTATTATAATTATTATTATCATCATTATGATCTACATGACACAAAACACTCATCACACAGGAATATAAAAAAAGTCTATTTGGAAAAGGCACACATTTAGACAATAAACAGAACACTTAAAAAATGGGAATCTTTGATATTTTGATAATTGCTACAATCAATGTACAAATCACACTTAAAGGATCCTACAGAGAAGCATTTAAGCTGACGTACAAGGAAGTACCATAAATTGAGCAAAATAAATGAAATCATTTGAAGATAACATCACGTATTATTATTATTATTATCACTTATACTGTGCTTTTCCCATTAGGCCCAAAGCGCTTACAATTGTATACAACTATGTAATCTTAAAACTACAAACTGCTAAAAAGATGGGTTTTAATGCCTTTTGAAAATGGGTATTGATGAAGACTGTCTTATTGTAAGTGGCAAATCATTCCAGTATTTTGAAGCTGACGCGGTAAACATTCTATCACTGGCTAATGTGCGAGTAACTGAATATGTGAGACGGAGAGGGTCACTAGCTGACCTAAGTGATCTGGTGGGTGTATATAAATTCAGACAATTGTGCAAGTACTCTGGAGCCTGGTTATTGAGTGTTCTGTAGACAAACAAGAGTAGTTTGAAAATTATTCTCTGTTTCAAGGGAAGCTAGTGTAGTGAGTTCAAGAGTGGTTGAGAAGGGTGATCACGAGAAACTTTCAGAATTAATCGTGCCGCCCAACTTTGTAATCGTTGAACACGAGTCAACTGATTAGAGGGAATTGAAGAAAGAAGCCCATTGCAATAATCAATACGAGACAGAACTAAAGAACGAACATCATTGTGACAGGCAGACTGGTCAATAAACCTTCTGATCCTAGAAATATTCCTTAAATAAAAGGTAACTGTACTACAGATGTGAGAGATATGGTAGGACATCGACATGCAAGAATCAAATATAACACCAAGGTTTCTTATTGTTTCTGAAGGGCTAATGAGTGTGCCACCAACATCCAATTGGAAATTTGGAAGACTGCGCAGGTTGTGAGCAGAAGCAGCAACAAAGAATTCAGTCTTTGAATTATTCAATTTTAACTTATTCACTACCATCCACTGTCTTATATCTAATATACAATTCTGAAGTTTAGCAAGTGCATTATCGAGAGCTCCAGGAGTCTTAGGATCAAAAGAAATATATAACTGTATGTCATCAGCATAAAGATGATAATTGATACCATGATATCGGATGATGTCACCAACAGGAAGAGTATATATTGAGTATCCTATGGGTCCTACTATTGACCCCTGAGGGAGTCCAAATTCTAGAGTTGTGGGACTTGACAATGTGCAACCAATATCAACTTGTGAAGACCATCCAGACAGGTATGACTGGAACCAAGACAAAACTGTTGACCTACATTGTAACACCTATTCTATTAAATAAACAAGATATGAAAATTTGATGATCGATTGTATCAAATGCAGCTGATAAATCTAACAGTGCCATGAAAACTACATTATTTGAGTCAAGAGAAAACATAATGTCTGGGGAGCACTTAAGTGAGTTTCAAGTACTGCTAGCAGCCCACTTGATAAAGACTCTTCAGGTAACTGAAGTAACTAGGTAATGGCAATAATGCTGAATGTCATTGTTGAATTGGTCTGGACGCTGGAGTTTGGATCAAAAAATGAAAGAGTTTAGATCAGTGTCTGCAAGGCTTTTCTTTACTAATTTTGCTAATATTAATCAATAGGGAAATATTTTAGGTATGTTAGTGTTTGTGATTTCGTACATGTTCATTGGCAAGTGCAATATTTTGCCTTTGTGTGTGTGTGTGTGTGTGTGTGTGTGTGTGTGTGTGTATGTGTGTGCATGTGTGTTTGTGCATGTGTGTTTGTTTGTTCATAGGGTAGGGGGAGTTTTTGCTTCACTTGGGCATATGCCAACAAAGGACATGTACATGTATGTCCTTTTTCATGTTGAGTGGTTATGTGTAATATATTGTATCTGAATTCTGTGCTTGCGTTAGTACTTATGAGAGTGGAAAAATATTTCATTATATAAATATGAATATAGTTATATATAATTCTACAGTTATTTTGAAAAGGTCACTGATCAGTTTGTGAAAATTGTGATATAATTTCTGCTTCCCATGAGAGGCCATCTCAGTATAATGAGGTCGCCGATTGCTAACGGTCTTTGTATTCCAGTCAAGGGATGTCATTATCTCCTTAAATACCCCCATCCCAAGGGGATTAATGTGAATCAGACATTATTATACCACCTCGTTTGCTGTTAAAGACGCTAGATAACACTGTGGAAGACCCGCTTAAAAAATTGTCGAACTTTGCTATCTGACATATCTGTAGTGTTTGAATGGACAAATAAACACCCTACATGTAGAACACAAAAGTTTGGACAGTTATGCTGTCACTGGTACAATATGTGCAGATACAAATTGGCACATTAATTTTATATCAGCCGATAGGAAATTCTGCACCACAGCAGTCTATGGAGAAAAGCTGGAATAGTCTCTCAATGATTTTCACTTTTTTAAAGCACTTAATGATTGTTTTACACTGCAATTTTTTCAGGGCGTCATTTTTAGACCGTATCAAAGACACTCTTAGCAGGGGGAATCATGTAGCTCAGATTTTTTAAAATGGAAACATTGTTATACAATGCCTTTAAAGGACAGTGACACGACTGGGAGAGGTAAAAAATGCCTCAAGAACCAAATGAGTTCAAACATATACCAATATGTACACAGGCTAGCATGTAAATCCAAGCTGGAACGATTTGTCGGGAATATGTTTACTTGAGGAGAAACAAGCATTTATTTACCAGTATTGAATTACTCTCCAGCCCTGATAGGAATTTATTCCATACAAAGCTATGTTACAACAAATTTCACCCTCACAATATATTCTGATAATAAGTGTGCAACAAAGAGGAAATATATGACTATGAAATTTTCACAGCAGAAACTGTAAAACAGTATCGTTAATTCTGGGAGCATTGTGTTCTAAAATTAAGGACTTCTTCTTATCTTGCCAATTCCCTTTAACCCTATTTTAACTGGGCTATTTCAGACCAGGTTTTTACTGGGGGGGGTCAATTTGCCCCCCCCCCCCGAGATCTCGGCCGCCGATCGCGCGATCGCCGCGAAAATTTGCGTGTGCATAGAGCCGGATGTAAACTACATGACTGTAGAGTAAAATTTTCAAAAAAATTATTTTTTCTATTTTTTAAGTAATTAATTATGCAAATAAGTGTATGAAATTTTGCTTTCGGCTATAACTCACTAAAAAAAGCTAGTAGAATGCTTATTTTTGGTGAAGTTATTCATTTTGACATTTCTAACAATAATCTACAAAAACATTTGCCGAATTGGAATTAATTTCTTATGTATTTTATTGTTTTGTGAATTTCTTATGTATTTCTTTGTTTTTTCGACGTTTTGTTTTCTATTGTTTTTTCGATGAAATTTGTTGGGGACACTTTTGCAATCATATCCAGCATAGAATTAATTCATTTCAACCAGTAAAAGCAAAAATAATCATACATTTATGATTTTTGGCTGAACACACAATTTCCATTGATTTGTACGCAAAATCACGTTTTTGAGCGATTTTTGGGTTGACATGCATGTATAAAAAGTCGCGCAGCGTCGTAACGGTACGTCCGATTTTCGCGAAGGTGGTCTCAAAAGATGCGCAAGACTTGAAAGTAAAAAGTCGGCGATCAACGCGGTGAAAAAATTTTGCACAGCGGCATGGTCGCGAAATTCGTCGAGGGGGGGGTCAAATTGACCCCCCCCCCCAGTTAATATAGGGTTAAAGGCAGTGGATCTCATTTGCAAACATCCCAGCAGACCAGGAAAAGATAATCCATGCCCTTAGGCTATTGATGAAGGGTATGTCTGTGAAATCTGGGGGTCAGTAATTACCTAGAATTTGAAAAATGGGGAAAAACAACAGCCGTTTAGTGTACGTTCTATGGTAGGAATTTTTTTCTCGCGAGAAAAGAAAATCAAATCAGAGTGTAGTGGTAACTATAATTCCACTAAAACTGAGTTTCTAGCTCCTATATTTTGCTACAGGTTCCCAGACGGCATTTTCTTTTAAATACCATTGTATTTACACAATGTTAATTTTTAGACATGCAAGAGAGATCCCCTGCCTTTAAAGTAGCCATTACAATGAAGACTAATGAACATGTCTAGGGCCCTCTATTTCAGATACCTGCCTCATGATGATATATCCCATGTGGCTTATGCAAGGCTATCTGAAAACAAGAAAATAAAAAAGTTATGAAAGCAGGAATATTATCCCATAGTCCCACCTACAATCACTGTAATATTCATCTCTGTAGAGAACGTACCTAAAACCCATCATGGGGTATAATTTATCAGGGCACAGGGCTGCTAAACTCATTTGTTCGCTAATCCTCTACAGAGTCCAACAGCCTTTACAACTTAGCATACTGGATTTGAATTAAATTACTGAATGCATTGAGTTTCATAATTCTTTTAGTTTAATATTGCATGATATCAATTGCGCTATTGTGAGGATTGTATTTTTCCATCACCCGCATTCTCGAGGGACACGCGACATGCTAAACAATTGAAATCAGGTTTTCCTATGTTGCTATTTTTACCATGATAACTTGAAGGCAAGATTTAGCAATGTTTCATGTTTAAAAATTCTGAGCAATATAATCCTTCATGTTATGTATGTCTCTGATAAGGTCCAAAAAGTACAGAGTTGAAAAAATTGAAGGCCAAAGGTCACAAGGCCTCATACACTTCTAATTTGGGCTCATTACCATGATAACTTACGAAGAGGTGATCGGACTTTGATGTAATTTGGGTCGAGTATGTATTATGAGGCACTAATGAACTAATTAGATTTTGGAGTTGAAAGGTCAAATGTTAAAGGTCACAGACCCTTGTACATATCTAATTTGAACTCATTACCATGGTAACTTGGGGATCAGATTTGTTACATATACGTGCACGAGGCATTTCCATTGAAATTGATACCCATCAAACTGCTCTAGTTTTAAACGGGGAAACAGTTGTAAACAGTGCGTTTGAATTTAAATCAGTATTTTGTATCAGTGTGTGTATTTGCGATGTTACTTCTTTTAGTTTGCCTACCTACTATACTTTCAGGTCCGCCCAGTTTGAACACACAATCCTGATCACCAGTAATGGCTTTGAGGTACTCACGGCAGGGGCAGGGGAAGATTTCTCGATCCAGGCCACTGACAAGGAAACAAGCACTCATGTATCGAGAGACAAGCCAGTTGCACGAGGTCAGGATACAGACTGGAAGTTTGATGAGAAAACATGAACTTTTTCCTCAAACAATCAGATGTTTGATCATCACGGAATAGAGAATTTCCAAAAATTTGAACACAAGCTCTGAAATAAGGTTAGATTTTGCATGGAGAATCTAAGTCTGCCTGAACTGACTGATTTCCCCCCCCCCCCCAATTTACTTACTTGCCTGTGGTAGGTCAGAGTGTATAGCCAGTCACTTGTGGTTCATTCACTTAACAGTTGGACTACGAGATTTTGTAAATCCCCATAGACTTTTGATACAGGGCCCATCCGGTTCCGTAACCGCAACAGGTTAATAGTGGTATTGGAAGAGGCTATTCTCTCGAATTCTTTCACTGTTGGGCACAACTAATGTGACGTTTGAGGTGATGAATGGTCATTCATAGATTCTCTTTCCAGTGTAATTTTATCCCCCGAACGAAGTTCTGGGGATACTATGGATTTGGCCTCGTCGCGCCGCGTCCGCCGCAGAGATTTTCTTGTGAGTGCTCTACAGGCTGCAGTTCTTCTCGGATCATCTGCAAATTTGGTATGAAGGTGCATTATGGTGGTGGCGCCCTCGCTTGGTCCGTCTTTGTGCACAAAAAGGTACATTTTTCAGGGTATGCTTGTGTACACAATATTAGCCGCATTTCTCGACAGATTTTTTTCAAATTTGGTGTGCAAGTGTATCATAGTCAACTCTAGATACCTATAGCTTTTGGTGATGCTGCCTCCGATGTTCCACTTTTTATAGGGTCAAAGGTCAACCTGATAGATCTAAATTCGCAAAAGTGCTTATTTTTTTTCAATTACTTTATTGTTACTCAAAGGATTTTATTCAAACTTGCTGTATAGATGTTTGGGTGGTCATTCTACATGTAGGCCACATTACTGTTTGGTGACGGCACCCTCAGCGTTCCGACTTGGGCGCCATGTCACAGTACTTGTATGTGCCCTATCGGCCACATTTCTTGTCCGATTTTATTCAAACTTGCTTCGGAGGGTTTTTTTTTTTGGGGGGGGGGTGTCATTCTGCATAACAATAGTTTTCAGTGACAGCGCCCTCATTGTTCTGACTTTTATAGGATGCCATTTCTAATTTATCCAAACGGGGGGTGAAGGGACGGGTTCGGGGGATACATGTGCTCGAAGGGTCCCCCTGCCGTGTGCTCTAGTTTTATTCAGAAACGCCCACTGCAAAATTCACTTGTCCAATATTTGCAGTGTATGACATATGGCAGCTGACTGATCTGTGATAACAGATTAATTTGATGTGACACATGCATATGCAGTAATTAGAAAGTTGGCATGTTTATTCAACTTAATCTTCTGCACATTATGATAACGCAGTTCATGCATTTGGGACTTTGTTTACTTGTAAAACCCCAATTTTTGATATTACAATTTTCCCACGTGTGATTAATTATGCACTTAAACGTGATCCATTGCATTTAAAGCCCAAGTTTAGTTATGGGGATTTGTTTGTTTTTTGAAAGCTTTATACCCAAAGGTCATATCACACCAGTAACAGATTTTGAATGTCTCTTTGTTTTTTTTTAAATTAATTAATGAAAAATCGTCGGGGGGGGGGGACCCCAAGATTTTTTGGTACCCCCAAAAGTTTCGACTCTATTTTACATTATAGCATC
>JZLH01S0604858.1:33114-50237 GCA_001188425.1 Eucidaris tribuloides | reverse complement strand
TTATGAGTCGTACGTTTTCAGCATAATATGGAGAATATTCTAGCAGGTGAAATAGGTTTCCTTTATCCACCCCAAACTTGACATAAACATGATCGTGGATAAATCATGAGATATTCTGATGTTACAAAATGAAATTATGCTCCACTGGCTCCTATGTAGCAATCACGTACGCAGCATGCACCTCATACCTTAACATGCTATAGATGAATCTCCGAAACTCGTGCTGGGCCAATTTTGATGATTCGAGTGTCATTATTGCAATTTTGTAGGACTGCAAAGATTGATTGAATGACGTTTCTATAGTAATAGGGGCTAGGGTCACATTAAAGGTACTACCGTTTCAATGACAAATTGGTACATGGGAGACGCCAGGGTAAAATCTCAGGTGGGGGAGAAAATCCGCGGCGATTCAAGAAAGCAAAAGAAAGGAAAAGGGTCATCATGTTCGAACGATGCAAATCGATGCGACACGCCCCCCCCCCACAAAAAAAATCATCATCATCATCATCATCATCATCATCATCATCATCATCATCATCATCATCATCATTTTCTATACCCATCTTTGCTATTATTTTCTAAAAAGTAATGTTTAATTGCCAAAACAAAGATTTTACAATGCTGTAAAAAAGCGTGTTTAACAATAAAACATAAAACACCGGCGTGATGGCTTAGCGGATAGAGCGTCCGCCTCACGTGTGGAAGGTCGCGGGGTTCGAGCCCCGGCCGGGTCATACCAGACTTTTAAAAATGGTACCTTCTGCTTTCTAGCCAGGCGCTCGGCATTCTAGAACAGAGAAGGGTAATAATGACATTTATGTTATACAGGGCCCGCTGGTAGAGCAGTCTATCTGACTGAAGTGGCTACCCTGGGTAAATAAGACGTTATTATTATTATTAGTAGTAGTAGTATTATTATTATTAGTATTATTATTATTATTATTATTATTATTATTAGTAGTAGTAGTAGTAGTAGTAGTAGTAGTAGTAGTAGTAGTAGTAGTAGTAGTAGTAGTAGTAGTAGTAGTAGTAGTAGTATTTATTATTATTATTAAGTATTTAGATTGTGAAATCAAAGTTAACTGCACGTGTTTAGAAAAAAATGTTTAGATTATCAACAGAACAGAGTCTGCTCTTTCCGATGAGATATAACTCATATAACCTTAACACCTTATTAAAGGTATTGGCTAACATTTACCACAGTTAAAAAAAATCTGAGCTACATGATTCCCCATGCTTCCATTGTCTTTGATCAGGTCTAAAAATGACGCCCTGAAAAAATTGTATTTCAAAATGATTATTTAGTGCTTTAAAAAAAGTAAAAATCGTAAGTTGATCGGATTCACCTGCCCATTTTCTCCCATAGACTTACTGTGTGTACACCTAGGCTATTTAAACTCGCCTCGAGTTTTAATTGGTTATTCATGCATAACTTGCCATTGGCAGTGTAACTTTCCAAACTTTTTTTTTTTTATTCTAGAGTGTTTATTTGTCCATATGAACACTACTATGTAGTTCAGATATCAAAATTAGACAATTTTTTAAATTGAAGCTCCACAATATTAGCCTATCACATCGAAAATCTCGGGGGTCCCCCCGAGATTTTTCATTAATTGATTAAAAAAAACAACTAAAGACATTCAGAATCTATTATTGCTGGGATATGACTTTTGGGCATAAACCTTTCAAATGAAAAAAAAAATCCCCAAATCTAAACTTTGGCTTTAAAGGCCCACTGTCACGGGTCAAATCAACCACCGAGAGGATAAAAACTAGTCTTTTGATACAGGCATATACTCACAAATATAGACTGTTGCAGTGCCATAGTCTACAGATAGCAGGAGGAAAACAAATGCTCTATTTTACCACACAACCAGGATTTTTCTGTTGCATTGTGGGAAGCATTAGTGCCCCAATTTTAAAATAAGGGTCAAAAGAGGGCGTTTTCCATTATGTCATGACAGTGGGCCTTTAAGTAGCACCGATGCTAAGTGATTTGACACACGATGTTTAACCTCTGAATATGTTTACAATGTAGTAGTGAGAATGTGTTTAGAAAAAAAAGTGTTTACGCGATAAACACAGTTTTAACAGTGTATGGGATTGATAATATATTTTTCACTGAAATTTTGCGCTGGCCATGAATAAAGGGTTATTCTACATAATCGTGGTATCATTCTATACTACCGGTCTTCACACTAGTCATTGTCGTAAAAATGTATTTTCTTTTATTGTAAATATTAAGTTCACGTTTATTAAAGCGCAAGTTTAGTTTTGCCGATTTTTTTTATTTGAAAGCTTAATGCCCCAAAGTCATATCACACCAATAACAGATTTTGAATGTCTTTTTTTTATATTAATTAAAGAAAAAGCGTTAATAAAGTAGTAAGGTTATTTGAATTATACCTCATCTGAAAGAGCAGAGTCTGGTCTTTCAGATGAGGTAAAATTCAAATAAACGTAACACCTTATTAACGGTTTGGATGCTGAAATGTAAAATATAGTCGAAAATCTCGGGTTTTTTTCCCCCGATGTTTTTCATTAATCAATTTAAAAAAAAGACATTCAGTCTGTTATTGGTGTGATATGACTTTTAGGCATAAAGCTTTCAAATTACAAAAAAAATCGCCAAAATTGAACTTGTGCTTTAAAGTAATTGGGGAACATTTTGGAGCTACGATATATAAAACAAAAAAATCAAACTTTGATATCTGAGCTACAATATAGTGTTTAAATGGACAAATAAACACCCTAGCATGCAAAGGTTCTGGAAAGTTATGCATGAATAAACAATTTCCACTCCTGTGGAGGATAAAATAGCCTAATCTACACAAAGTAAGTCTATGGGACGAAATCCGGTCAACTTGAGTGCTTGTAAATTCTCACTTTTTTAAAGCATTAAATCATAATTTTGAATTTCAATTTTTTCAAGTCTTCATTTTCAGACCTTATCAAAATACTCAAAGCATAGAGGATTATGTTGCTTACATATTTGTGATTGCGGTCAATGTTAGCCTGTGGCTTTAAGTTATAAAACAGTGATACAGGAGTTTTATGTTGCATGTTACAAGCGTTCCTCGTATCTACACTAGGAAATTATATGAAAAACTGGGGCTGTAAAATAATTACTACGTGAACATCTGGCATATCTTTGTATCGACTTCTGAATTAACCACGGGGCCACGTTTCTGGAGGAAAGAAAACGTTATGCATGCATTTTAAATCCAATATTCATTCACAGAAAATTAACCCAGATACAAAAATATATCTTGTAATTGTCTGTTTCCAAATGTTGGAAAAAATGATTGAAAAACCATGCGTGTCGTTGTTCCAAATGTTGCTTATATATTATATAAAATCTCACGTTGCATTGATAATTCAACCATTGTAGATATTATAATGAATGGGAAAGCAATGTTTATTTAATTTGTCACACACACAATGACACACACACACACACACACACACACACACACACACACACACACACACACACACACACACACACACACACACACACACTAACACACACACACACACACACACACACACACACACACACACACACACACACACACACACACACACACACACACACACACACACACACACACACACTGAAACATAAATGATGCGTAATTAGGTACGATATTTACTCAGTATCTTTGCAACAAACTTGATAGACTTTGTATGCGATCTTCAGAGAGTGGTAGTGAAAGTGTTAATGCCGCATAAAGTCAAATAATGTTTCGAATGACGTCAAGCATTTTATGTAGTCGAATCATACACGCTCAGGTATGTTCATGTGCTTATCCACCAAACAGCCGGCTCAGTCAAGACTTTCAATAAGATGTTCCGTCGATCATGTCTGTCCTGATTGGTCAGTTGAAATGTCCGATATACTTCACGGGCTTCAATGGGTATGATATCGTCTGTGTGACTTGGCGTTTCTTGATTCTCGTCTCGGTGCGCTCCGTGGTGTTTCGAGTCAGACGGAGACGGCTTGGCGGCTAAGACGCTTTTCTCTCTTACTCTTCGTTTAGAGCATGTCGGTGTGGAATGTACAACTACCTATCTACCTAAGATATTAACGTATTGGTAAGTAATCATGTTTGAATATTGGTGATTTTGTTGTATTTACTTAGGCACATCATGTATTCATGATTCATATCCCCGAGAATATCTCCAATCATCTGCAAACCAAGTCACATAGTTGTAGCTATTCTAAAGGCATATTTTGTTTATTGAGTGAATTTGGCATGTTTTGATTATATAGTTTAAATTTGTATTAACAGACCTTTGGAATTTCAGTTTGTTAATTTGTATACGTCCTGACAAGGTTGTATGTATTCTCGAAGAACTGATAAATAAAAGAATTCATTGAAAAGCGTAAGTGATGCGGAATAAAGTACAATATTATCACGATGACTGACAAGATTAATCCACGAAATCTTTCGAATGATGACGAGACAAGCATTTTATGTAGTTGTGAAGTATGGATTGCACAACTGTTACGATACCTATCTACTTAAGATATTAACGTATTGGTAAGTAATCATATAAAAACATTGTTGATTTTGACATTAGGTACATATCATGTGTTCGCTGATTCATATTATACAAATATATACTGATACAGGAGTCTCTGGTTGAAATTATGACGAGCCCGAAGTTACGTGGACTGTACTATTTATTTATGGTAAAATAGTTAACAGTCAACGTAACCGAGGGCGTCATAGTTTCAAACAGAGACTCTCAGGATAGGATATATTTGTTTTATATCCGTCATCGAATTAACAGGAAAATTAAACAAAGAAAAAAAAAGAAAATCATTCGGCTTTTGAATTAAGCTCAAATCGCGATCCCGCTGTCGAGAGTACAATGGTACTTTACTATTGTACTCTCCGAGAGTACAATAGTACTTTACTATTGTACTCTCCGACTACTATAGTACTTTCAGAACGATTGTCTCCCAGAATCACAAAATAGTGTGTTTATTTTTCATCATGTGACATACTTTTGACTAACCAGAATTCAAGAAACTTACAATGAGGGATATAAAACCTGATAATGCCTAAAATCATCTGCAAGCCAAGTCACATAGTTTTTAGCTATCTTAAGACATGCCTTGTTTGTTTAGTACATTTGGCTTTTTTTGATTGCATAGTATACGGTACCTTTGCATTTACACACCTTTGGAAATTCAGATTTGTTAATTTGTATTACGTTCTGAGTACGTTGTATGTATTCTTGAAGAATTAAGAAATCAAATAATTCATTGAACATGTTGAAAAAAAAGTGTAAGTGATGCGGAATAAAGTACAATATTATCATGCACGGTAATGGTCAAGATTAACGAGGCAAAATCCACAAATATTTCGAATGACAACGAGGCAAAAATTTGATGAAGTTTTTCGGTATGGATTGCACAATTGTTACGATACATATTTAGCAAAGATATTATCTAAATATTGGAATGTCTGTTAGATTTCCTTAGGCACATCATGCATGTTCGCTAATTCACCATGCCCTAATAGTGTCTCCAATAATCCGCATTCCAACTCACGTAGTTTGCTTGTTTATGAAATTAACCTACTGAAATTGGCATTGTCGGGGTATCAGGGGTATGCAGGTAAGTAATCAATCATTCAATTCATTACGATTTAGGCCTACTAATCTTTGAAATCATGTTTGTGCAAAGGCCGAGCAGTTGGTTTTAGTCGTTGGAGACCAAGAAAGTGAAAAAAAAAGATATATAAAAATGTGCTATTCTTGTGTATTTATTATATTTTTTTGGTCGTAGTAACCTTTACATCTTGATTTGTATATTTTTATTATTTTCGGTAAATTTCAAAGTGGTATAAAAAAACCAATTATAACGAGTCGGTACAAAAAGAGATGTACTGGTCTTTGAAAAATTGAAGTGGCAATTTTTTTTCTATGCCCCACATCAATTTTTAATATCAAGAAACCGAGATGACATAGTGAGTCAGTACTATTGTCGGCACTTTGTCCTTTATTGTTGGACAGAAAAAAAACAAGATTATTATAATGTTGTCTACGATAAAGTGAAGAACGTCTTGTACTATTGCATCTCACTTTTATCATCAGACAAAGATGATTTTTGGAGGTTGGGGGTGGGGGAGGAGTGGCCAAACATGATTCCCTGATGTTTATAGTTTTATCTGCTTAGTACAGTTATATATTTTTCGTTTCGTTTTTTTATTTCATATTCATCAAACATATGGACGAATGATAAATAATCGACTTACACTCCTGCTCATAATTATGGAATATTGTGTTGATACTTCAGTTCTTTCTCCTATATCGTCCAGAATTTTCTAGACAAGTGTTTATTTCACAAAAACGCAGTATGTGAAGCAATTTTTGGATTTCATGAGATGGCTTAAGTAAAAACTTAAGTACTTTTGAGCGCATACAATTATATTATTATATATATATATTATATATATATATATTAATCCACTAATAAATCATGAAAAAGTATAATATTAAAGATAATTAAAAAAAGCACTACGAGAAAACTTGCTAAATTTTTGATCTAATGTCCTTTATCACTAAATTATACATTCAGAATAGTGTCTGTTACAAGTCAAATAACGCGCGTAACCACACGTGACTCCACAACCAGACAACGAACAACTCCAGCCATTTATAAACACAGGTTTTAGTGTCGAGTCGGATGCTACAAAATGCTCAAAATTCCTGAAATACTTAGGTTATAATTGTTTTACCTGGGGTGAACAATTATTAATCCTAGACGTACCGCTCACGGAAATTTTGCAACTTCTAAAATGTTTTTTTTTAAGTATTCCATAATTAGGAGCATGAGTGTATGATATATTTTCATATTATATATTTTTCGTTTCGTTTATTTATTTCATATTCATCAAACATGGACAAATTATAAATAATCGACTTCTAACAAGTCACACACAGTCACATAGATGAGCATGCAGATATGTATCAGTTCTTCCACATTAATCAAGAGTTAGAATGAAAAGACTCTGAAATGTAAGATTCCATACTTATCGCCACATCATTACAATGTGTATACATGGATTGCCATAGCTTTGAAGAGATGGTTTCGAAGTCTTAATATACAAGTATAGATTATATATAATTTAGGAAATGGATGTCTATATTTGAAAGTATTTTAAAACAAAATACATTTTCAACTGGCTTAAGTTAGGTCATATTTTCACGAGGTCATCATGAAATTTCCATAAAACTGAATGTTTACTTCTAAGAGCTGTGTCCGACAGATATTTTGGCAAATCCACACACGAATATTGTTGTGTGTAGGAAGTAAGTGAGACGCAGGGGGGGGGGGGGTGGGGCTGTAAACGATTGTTTTACAAAAAATTCTGACACAGCGACAGATCGGAGAATCCTTAAAGACATTGTGACATTATGGAAGCACCACATTGTCGAACCTTGACATCTGACCTATATGTAACATTGTTTAAAGATTGTGTCAGGGATTTGCAAGTCTATTACTTCCCTTCATTATCAATACCAAACGGTAGTTTAGTACTTACAAATGGTGTGTTGAAAGTTTGAGATCCATACGTCATGAATTTGTTGTTTTATGAGAAAAACTAATAACGACATGTTACCAGAATGTTGTTCTTTCCGTGAGTTTCAATTTTGCTCAAACTGCGAATCGCGGTTATGTGTTTCTTCGCAAGACCAGCGGAGCGGACTGATTGGTTAAACAGCTAACCTCCGCACGACCTTTGGCTAACGGCTGATCGGACCATTTTGGAACGGCACGTGCACGTTTGACGTCGCGGATTTTTTGCAATTGCTCCTGAGTAATTTGAAAAAGGATGAAGTTTACCGTCCAGATTCTTCAACGCAAACACCTCAATATATTTACCCTAGCTCGCTCTATGAGAGGTGTTTATTTTCAATTAATTCACATTGGATACTGATCTCAGCTGATTTCATTCATTAGGTGTTTTTGACGTGCAAACTCGCACTCGCATCAATCTTTAAATGTACAAGAATTTAGACAGTTACGCTGCCACTATACACATACGAATAGTAGCAGTGTTGAAAAAGTGTGCGACATTGCAATCTGTGGGGGAAAAACTGGAATGGTCACTCATTGAATTTCATTTTTGAAAGCGCTTATTGATCATTTTGAAGTACACTTTTTCAGTTTTTCCATTTTGGACCTTATCATAGACACACATAGCATGGTGTATCATATGTAGTTCAGATTTTTTTTTTAAACGTGTAAACATTGTTAAATTTTGCCTTTGAAATAAGGACGGGTGTAAAATGAAAAGTAAATTTGTGTGAAACTTAGGTATACTTAAGTCCTATCGGGATGATGGCATCACCCTAGGCATATATGCTTGTGTCAAAATACAATGCATTATCAAATTTGTCACGATATTTATAAACAAAACAAATAGATCCGGAACTGATGAGGGGAAGCCAGAGGAAGAGGGGTACATGAAGCAGTGCACGACTCCCTTTCACTTTCCAGTCTACCTTTATGTTGCTTTGGCATACTTCACTTATGAACAAAGGCATGCGAACATTAACGCCTACGTATACATTCAGGTTAGTGAACGTGTATACTTTCCATAGGCCTATAGATAATAGATAGAAATACTATAAAATTAACATCTATCACGTGCGTAGTTAGTCACGATTAAACCTTGAATAATATACAGTACCACTGCATGGCATACAATACAATAAATATATAACATCACAAATAATAAATAAAATGCAGAAAACAATGATCCAAGCAGACAAGGAGGTAATATATGACGTACGATTACCCTCTGAAAAGCTATAAAAGGCCTCTGTTGGCGCGGTTTTCTTTGTTCGCGTTGTCTCGCGTGCTCTAATCACATGTGAATAATGCAGGGCACGAATCCGCTCGCATGCTCACTTGGTTATATGAAAGTATACCGCAAGATAGCAGTTAAAAAAAAGCGGGAAATTTCTGTGAAATTCTTGTCGTCAGCACTGTCAAACTACATTTCGTCTTGTCGCGGAGAACATTGCCCTGATCGATTCCAGTACATTGAACCGTTTTGTACCTTGTATCATTATTAAAGGTAGTGGGGATAACGGACGTAGTACTCCCGTGCAACATTATTCTGGGAGAAAATACCGCTTCTGTAATGTGTGCAAACTTTTTGGCAAAGGTTGCTCTTGACAACCCGATACGCTGCCGGACGTAACAACAACTAATGTACGGAAGTTGCATTTTTATGATTGAAAATGTATTCATATAGACACAGATGAAGAATTAGCCCATCACTATAGGCTGCAGAAGAAGAATACTCATAAATTTGAATATATTACCGAAGCTGTCTATTGACCGAGAACTCCGGCAAAGGTAAATAAACTCTGTAAATTTTGATGTGATTGTTTCTGTATAGCATAAAAAAGGTTAAAATAACCCAGAAATTCACTGACTCAAAAAGGACAATGCTTAAAGGCATCGTTTAATCATGTTTCCAGTTAAGAAATAGCTACATGATTCCCCATGCTACCAGTATTTTTGATACGGTCTAAAAATGAAGTCCTAAACAATTTCAGTTCAAAACGATCATTATGTGCTTTTAAAAAGTGAAAATCATTTATCGACCACTCCCGTTTTCCTCCATGGACTGCTGTGTAGCAGAATGTTTATTAGCTGAGAATAATTCATGTGCCGATTTCTATCTGTACATATTTTACGAGTGACATCAAATAACTGTCTACAGTTTTGTGTTCTGAAGTGTTTATTTGTCCATACAAACAGTGTCAGATGTCACATAGCAATTTGTTAAATGCATGGGGCTTCTATAATGTTATACATGCACAGTAAAAACGGCTGTTTAAAATTTTATACAGCGCTGTTTACTATATGAACTGATCAATTATTGTTTAAAAGTTTAAACAACTGTTTAAAGTTTAAAACATCAATGTTCAATTTTTGATATTAATTATTCAAAAAATTGAACACTGGAGTTTTAATTTTGAAACACTTATTTAAACTTTCAATCAATTCTAGATCAGTTCATATAGTAAACCGGACTATATGAAATTTTAAACAGCCGTTTTTACTGTGTGTATAGTGTCTTTAAGCTAAATATATTACCAGTTTGTTTCGAGATATTGTGAAAAATCTATTCGGTCGAGTCCGCACTAACTTCGTTTATGATATAATCACACGGAATATCATCAAATCAGTCCAATTCAACAAATACTTAGAAACAAAATCGATTTTTATGTACATAAAAATAAAGGAAAAAGACAATATATTACTGAAGTAATAGAAATAGAAAAGGAGCAAAACAAATAAGCAGAATATTATCTCTACCATCTTAAGTATTTCGTGTGTAGCAGTAGAAACATGTCTTTGTATGTGTGTTAGTGTGTGTGTGTGTGTTGGGGGGTGTCAGTATGTTGTTAGGCTTGTGTCCTAATTTAAACAACATGTTAGGCTCGATACGGGTCTGCTAAAATGAATTACGAGTAAATCGATGCGCTGAAATAGTGATTGAATTAACTACTAATCAAATGGATATGGTCAAAAATATGAAATATTATTATAATATTATTATAATTTTTCTACTAATTTCTCGATGGCAGCGTTATCGACTTGTACGTCATATAGGTTTCAAGGCAATTGCAACAAAACAACAATGTACGGCTAAACTGTAGGCCTACTGATAATCTGGCTGTCATAACACACACACACACACACACACACACACACACACACACACACACACACACACACACACACACACACACACACACACACACACACACACACACACACACACACACACACACACACACACACATAAAAGGCATAAGATTCAAAATTTAAGATTCAAGATATTTATTGTCTAATTATAAAAAAACAGAAATTTGGCCGCCACTCGCATAAATAAACATGAAACATAAATAAATACATAAAACACATCACAATATAACAATTATATACCATAATCAAAATACAGAATTAATGCTTATAATTACCCCAGCAAAAAAGAAAGGAAAAGATAGGAGAGAGAAAGGAGGGAAGAGGAAGAGAAGAATCCTACAAGACTAAACATAATTTAAAAACTCCATTATGATGAAGGAAAAATGTACAGCACAAGTCCACAAGGTGGGTGAAAATCAAAGAAATTAACGAAAAACAGGAACACAAAAAGCCAGTGGTGGTCACCACGGTGCAGCGCCCTCTTTCAATTAATAGTAATAATTCATAAATTGCAAAATTATGTGCAGAAAGCCCTTACTACCGTACAACCTATAATGGTCAAACAAATAGAACCAAAATCCGCGGAAAAATATGCGAGTCGTAGCATTTTTAATGCCTACTGCATACACAGGAAAACAACAAGGCTCTTACTAAAATGTAGCCCGTGGCGCCTGTTTCAACTTTCAAGTCGCAAATAATAATACTTAACGGAGTGAAAGTCTTTTAAACAATCTTTAGAATAATGAAACGATCTTGACTTAAATCGAGTTTAGTGGTTCACGAGCTTCTAGCCTTAACTGACCGATTTAGGAATGCGGAGCGAACACACATGTTCGATTTTATGTCAATCTTCTAGAAACACGTAATACACTGAGCTGAGTGTTCAGCAAATTTAATTAAAGCCTGACCGCTTTCACAACAATTACAGTGGTATACAATAAAGGAGAAGCTATGAGATGTTGTGTATGGCAACTTAGTCACGACCAAATCCATCTGAATGAGCAATGAAGGTTGTAGCCCCTATGTAAATCCATCAAATCGATGGAAATGTATATAAAACAACACTTTCACATTTTCTTGGGAAAGAATATATAAATGATAATGAGCACTCCTGTCGTGTAAAGCTTAACATTTGTGGAATTTTATGGTTGGGCGAGGAAGGTCTGGCCTCTGTTGTGAGTAAATTATTTTTGGTGAATGTTACTGTCTAGTGGATTATGAATATTTAACAATTGTGTACAAGGCAAAAAAGGGAAATGTGTATACACTTTTATATATATATTAATATAAATAATGTAATATATATATACAATAAGGATTATGACATCTGAATTAACTCAACTTTTTTGAAACAAAAAAAATGGAAGCCACTAAACTTATACTTCTGTCCAATTTGCAGTATATTTATTATATAACCCTTTCACCCTTTCACTAAATATGCAAGTCGATATTTTAAAAGGATGAAAATGTATATTTGATTTGTATCATGTGTTATTAAATTTAGGTCAGTTATATAAAAACAAACCAAGCAATCTCAGAGAAAGGTTTCAAAGTATATGTTTTCTTGACAAGCACAGGGATGGAGCACTTACGGTAAGTTGTATTGATTTGCTACCATACAACCCGCAAAAGTATATTTAGTTCAATTAGCATTTTATTGCTAATATTTCACGTTACTTGTAGTGGTCAGAAATGTATATAGTATTTTTATGCACAGCCCAAAATGTTTTTTTTTTCTGCCTGGATAATTCATCTTCAAAAAAAAAATCAATATACAAATATTGTTGTATAACAATAATTGCCTCTTCATTTTATTTCTTTTTTCATTTCCCAAATGAACAGAACTTAGTCAACAGAGTGTTACAAAACACAATTCGAAATTTATGTGTGTTATATGTAAAAGAAATAATAAGGTAAAGAAAAAATCAATTATGCAAACTATAGATAATGTCGAGACATGCAGAGACCTCCAATTTGAGCTAAGAGCTCGATTTTTAAAAAAGAAATTTAACCAAATGTGCAATAAATTTCTCATATCTTATACAATGATCGCAGGAGAAATACTGTTACAATAAAGAATGTAGGGGGGGGGGGGTACACAAAGACACCGTGCCATGGCATTTACATTTGTAAATTTTTTTTGTGGACTTCATTCTTAGTAGTAGTAAACAAATGAATAAAATGGTTTATGGGTCGCCATATATATGTATTCTTTCACTAAATGTCCGATTGTCCTGTCTGTATCACTGCAGTTACCCACATCTTTTTTTAAAGTGATGTTCAATGTGTTCATTGTAATACACCAATTTCAAACGTGGAAAAATATACATGTGATATAGAACATCACGGAGTGCGTATGAATAAATGAATATGACATTACACAATTACTTTAGTGTACGCTTTAATCTAATGGTCTAACTGTGCATTGAGGGCATAAATTATGATTGTTGTACAATTTGGTGACAAGCATACTTCGAGAATAGAATTTTTAAGTATTGCATCTCCTACAATATAATACCTACCGTTCAAATTCGAAATAAAATACAGATATGTCTGACTCAAAGTGTCATAAAGAACTTTATGATATACGGTAGCTTGAAATTGTGTTTGACTCTAAATTCTTGTTTAGTTCTATGGTTGGCACGTAAATGAAAGTAAATTGCACTGCAGTGTTCTACAATAATTGGAATGCGTTCACTTCGTCGGTGTGGTTTCCTGCACGCACGAGGTGTATATTAAGAACTCCACGAAATCAATTTGATTCGATACACAGCTCAATATTCAGAAGTGAGTGGTATATTGATACATGCAGTTAACGGCATATATTCGAAAGAGATCTTTACATTATTGTCTATTGCAAGTCAAGTGGAATGACCATATTCTTTTCGCTTGACAACATTCCCGTTGCTTTGTCACGGAATCAGCCAGGCAAACGTTTGAAAGATTAGCAAGTGAGAGAATATACAGGATATTGGCAACGATAAGATATATTTTTAAGACGTAATTCGTGTATATGTACGGTTTAATTGCTACGAATATTATTGCATTGCGTCACAAATAGGAAGCCTATTTATAACATATAGGTTTGGTCAACTTGTGCGAAGACTTATTGGATTCGTGTTTGGTCTCACAAAAGAGGTTTATATCTTGAAGAATAAACGTTATATTATTATTATGACGGCATACCATTCAGTAGATAAGTGCCAAGATCTCTTTTTCCTGCTTGTATTTAATTGCATATCTCGCATGACTAGTGAAAAGTATGCCAGCAGACGAACTGCCAAACGTCATGAAATAGATAAATGAGATAATAAATAGGTAGGTAGGTAGATAGATAGATAGATAGATAGATAGATAGATAGATAGATAGATAGATAGATAGATAAATAGATAGATGAATAGATAGACCGACAGAATGATTGATTAAAAGTTACACAGACATACATGTTCAAACAGACACACATAAATTATATTGGGACGTACAGGTAGATATATAGATAGATAGATAAAAAAATAGATAGATAGATAGATAGATAGATAGATAGATAGATAAAAAAATAGATAGATAGATAAATAGATAGATAGATAGATAGATGAATATTTAGTCAAATAGATAAATAAATAAATAGATAAATGGATAAATAGATAAATAGGAAATAATTACAATAATGTAGCATTTTTGTATAGCGCATATAACACGTAGGCATATAAAATTGCATGTCTCTAAGCGCTTTACAGGAGGAGTGGAAATTATGCACCGGGTTCGTAATTGTGACATTTTACAAAATGTTGCATAAAAGTGTTATCAAATTATTCCTGAACTTTTCGTATGTATAGATAGATAAATCGGTAGACAGAAACATAGATCAATAGATAGATAGATAGATAGATAGATAGATAGATAGATAGATAGACAAATTGATAGATAGATAGATTGATAGATAGACAGATAACACATAGATATTAAAACAAACAAAAACATGATAATCCCAACCCAGCTGAAATTTCGGCTCTAAGCCAATACACTAACGTATCGTATGTCATGGAGACTACGTAGACTGGTAGACGGATAAACGGAAATACAGAGCTAATGGAAAGTTGCTGCAGGTTTCAATGCATTCGGCTGATTTGATTTAAAGAAACACGTATCAATACTGATATCAATGCCACATAATCCTCAAACAAGACCTTATCTTGTCTTTCTTAAGTGATTTTTGCCCAGAGGTGGAACTTAATTGAGGCCCACTGGCTACAAAATCTAATCAAACCTAGGGAATAACACAACGTTGTGTGATGCATCGTATGGTTCAGTGCATGTATTATCTTGATTTTATTTCGATTATGGTTGGCCTAACGCATACGGGTAAATGGTAATTCGGAGGGACAATCTCCGTTACAAAATCGAGATTTCTTTTCAGATAAGAAAGAGTAATGTTCGTCTGATAGCGAGGTCACGGCAATAAAAAGTGCGCTCCCCAGATCGACACTTTGATCCATCATACTGTATAAGATACACAGAGTATTATAGTCAAGCAATTTTATAGTTTTGTGTATTTGTACAAATTATACTATTCCATTATTGGATGTATGGTGGGATAGAGTAGACCCATGCATTGTCGTGTAATCTTGCCAAAGTTTATTATTTTTGTGTGTGTATACTGATATGACATGTTTAAGAAAAATTGAAATAGGTGATATATGCAGTGAAGTCATGTTCCAGTATTGTTCATTTTATAAGTTAAAATCACATATACAAACAGTTAAATTTTGAATATAAATGACAGCAACTTTGAGGAACAAAAGAATGGACCCAAAAATTGTATAATAACTAACTATATTGTTACGAAATTGTAATGGTACATTGGTAAGAAAGGGTACTTTCCATCATTTTCTGATATGAATTACAAGGGTTATAAACGGAGCAATATACGGGATCTATCTATCTATCCATCTATCTATCTATCTATCTATCCATCCATCCATTTATCTATCCATCTATCTATCTATCCATCTATCTATCTATCTATCTATCTATCTATCTATCTATCTATCTATCTATCTCTCTATCTGTAAACGGTGATATATACAGGGTGGCCCAGAAAGAATGCTACGAGTATAATCGCTAATTTCTTTACCATTATTGGCAAAATGTCATTAATTTTTATTTTGTTGGTTAGAACATTCTTTTTCCAATAAAATGATACCAAGATCATTGATTTTGAGTAAGGTGTTTTGATTCTAGGGCCATTTTTCGGAGGCCCAATACAATTTCTTCCAAATTCGCCGCAATTTTTCTACAGCGGCGGTCATCGCGAACGCCCTTAGATATTGTGAGCCCTTCTTGAGCTTGCCATACCAGCCGCATTACCAGACAAACCGCTGATGACAATGGAGGTGTAGCATAGGCATTCGTCTTCTTTTTATTGAAAGCCGAGGGCATTCCAGGCTTTCATAAAGAAGACGATGCTACGCTACATCTCCATTGTCATCCGCTGGTTTCGTCTGTTGTATGCGGGCTTGGTTATTGTGCAGAGTCCAGCAGGCCTACAATATCTAGGCGTTCCGATGGACCGCCGCTTGTAGAAAAATTGCGCGAGTTTTGGATTGCTATTGCCTCCGAAAAATGGCCCTAGAATCAAAACGCCTTACTCAAAATCAATGATCTTGGTATCATTTTATTGGAAAAAGAACGTTCTAACCAATGAAATAAAAATTAATGACATTTTGCCAATAATAGTGAAGAAATTAGCCATTATACTCGTAGCATTCTTTCTGGGCCACCCTGTATATGTAGTTATTTCCTCGGCTTCTCCTAAAAAAAATGAATCAAGATTACCTCTTGACGGACAGATTTATTCTATTATCACCCATTGTGAGTGAATATTTGCAAACTATTACTAACGTAGATAAATTTCTTGCTGCTAAATAAATGCTTGATGGTGTTGTTGTGACTGATAAAACTGCATTACCGAGGGACAATGGTATAATTACGAAAGTATTGCTTAATTTTTTTTAGCGCTATAAAAGTACATGTATCATACCCATTATTTTTCTCTCAGTATGATAATTATTTCCATTTTACGGGGCGATTTGCTCTCCGCCCCATGTTCTACGAGGACTTTCGATTTTATAATGACATAATTATTTCTGAAAACAACCTTATTATCTTGCACACTACAATAATTAGTTTCCCAAACCAAGTGATATTATTATGTGTAATGACTCCCAGTATATGCTGCAAGGATGTAATGTATCATGTGGATTGCATTACTGATTATCCCCTGCGGTAAAATGGCGTAAAGGACATTGTTTCAATTTAACAGTTTTTGTGATTATTGTCCACATGCAGACATGCTTAAAATTTCTTCTTCTT
>JZLH01S0604856.1:35561-50165 GCA_001188425.1 Eucidaris tribuloides | reverse complement strand
CGTTTACTTTTTCTTCTGAAATGTCCTCGATATATATTTATAGCTTATGTCTTAATAGTATTCTTATATTTCTGTTTAGCATAGGCAAATGAATGATTCAAATAAATAAATAAAACAAGATCAGTGGAAGCTAAAAGTAGAAGAGTAACCTATTCCCCTTCTCTTTTTTGATGGTGTCTTTGTTTCATTACCTCCGAAAATGAAGAAAGAGAAGTATTTGCTGATCGGTTGTGCTCTGCTCTGCGCGTCCCTCGCTCGTGTTTGCTATGTTTGGGAAAAAGTCTCCAGACACTATGAGCCCCATGTTTCGATAAGGAAAAAAAACAAAAAAAAAAAAAAAAAAAAAAATTGCCCAGACTTAAGTTTGCAATTTTAAATGCCTGCATCGCATGTAGGTCAGGTATTCAAGTCAATGTCGAAAAAAAGTCGCCAGCACGCAAGTTTAGTATGCATCGTATAATTTTTCAGGCGTCGTCCGAATCCGAATATTATTGAATCTACCGCCCTAACGCTCTCAGGCGCGGAAAGTATCTGCAAGAATTTGTTTGCAAAAACGTGAAACGCCATTTTTCTTACAATTAGCTAGCAGTTCGGTGTTGTTTAAATGATAAACATGCATATTCTAGCGGAAAAGACATCCTATCTCGGAATATATTGGATCAAGATTAGTGCTTTTTTATTCGCAAACTGCCGTAGCTCCATATCTAGTTCCATTCAGTTCAATCAGACGAATGGTATTTATGATCTGATCTCAAATCATAATCTAAAACTGGCGCCTCTGTACTGCTCCAGCGCGTGATGCTATTTCCTGCTGTATAGTCAATACATATGGAAGAGGAACCATTTCAAAACCATTGATTTTGTATAGTTTTAGGTTTTATTTTATATTGAAATTTGCGTCGATTCCGAAGAAAATTCAAACAGTGTTATTGATACTTCCCTATTAATAAAAACAAAAACAATTTTGGCCTAAAAATACCGATTGTCGGTATTTTAAAGAAAACTCTAATAGATATGGTTCTAGGCAGACCTATCTAATGTAAAATATTTCTTCTGAAGTCCATAAAAAAAGTTTAAATAACCTTCCTTACCACTGTTTCAAACATTTGAATTTCTTTTGCGAGTAGAAACCATATGAATTTTAATCATTTTTAGTCAAATAATAATTTCAATAAACTCACTGAGTTCGTTAAAGTGCATTCAACTTTTAAATTTAAGTTTGCCGTACTTGCAGAACAAACATCATTTTAATATCAACTGCTTTCAAACCTTTGTGAACAATATGGTTATTCTGAAAATCACTATGTAGGACGATTGTTAATTATTGACGTACACACTCTAGCCATTTGAATGGGATTACTTCCAATGGAAAACTTCACTTGTTCAAACTGCCAATCCCTTAACTTTTTTTTTTTTCAGTATGACGTGAATTAGTCCCAATTATACTGTAAAGTGTAATATTGCTCTCACCTGGAAATCAATGAAATTGTGAAAGTTTGAATCGAAAGCATTTTCATCCATCAACTCGTCTGTGTTGTTCTCTTTAACAAGATGCACTAAATGCAGAGAAACAAATTGCGTCTAAGTTAACCACACCTTGAAACACTTGATATAAGCGTCGTGTTTTTTATAAGTACTTTTTTTGTATAATTTCCGGCGGTCAAGATAACAATTATCAAAATTATACTTTACACCTATGCGGCAGATAAGCACAATTCTGGACTTATTCGGATTTTGCGACAAAACGAGGGAAGTTGCGACTTATTATCATGCTTTTGCGGCAAAAACACAAAAATACCGTGCACTTGTCCCATTGATGTAGCTATTTCGAAGTGTGGATACATTCTTGTTAGTTTAGCTAACCCTCGTATACTAATAACCTGATCTTTACCATGTTATTACACAATGAGGACGTCATGCCAAAGCAATTCAACAAATAATCATCGTTTTTAAAGAATTGATCAAAATGTACGCTATCCGTTTTTTTTTGCAAACAAACTCTTCATCTATTTGAATTACACTACTTTAAATCCTATCTAATTACTTACCAATGTTTTAATGATTAGCTCCAGCATATTTTACTGGATCTGTATTTTTTTTCTTACCAAATATGAACCTGCAGAAATTCTGAGATCACGCCAAAAAGTATTTATTTCGGCTAGTACCCAGTCTACGCTACCATATTTACTATTCGCGTAAACGTAAGTTTTTGTCATGCAGCACCAGGCCACTGCTGCCGAACCCCGATCCCAACTCATTATTCAAACCAATGCTGCACTAGTGGAAAAGTTGAAATCCTCACTCAAAACCCACCTTTTCAGTAGTAATTTAGTAATTGTAAATGAATGTATAATTGTGTAGTTAGCTAACTATAGTCATTTAGAATGTATTGACTCTGATGAGCATCTTTTTTTCTTCCTTCTTATCTTATTTTCCCCTTTTCTAAGCCGCATAGCAGACAATGTCAAAGGAGTATTACTCGCTGCCTAAATAAGAACGGCGCTCATTATTATTATTATTACGTTGGGGGAGTTGGATGAGGTGATAAGAAAGAAACGCGTAATTGGCCGGATGGTGTACTTGCGTTCTGAGACCACAGGCTCTCAGTATTGTACTGTTTTCTTCAAGATGTTTTTGCTTAAAATGTCTGGTAATATCATCGTCTATTCTTTGTTGCTTTTCTGTTTCACGATTTATTTTTTCTCGTTTGAAGGGCGCCTTCACCACTAAGTGACAAATTTGGCCAGTGTGATATCCATTCGCGTATGCCAACATTTTATGACACTTCGCTCCGGCATACGTTATATAAGTGACGTTTTGGTGAATTGTTCTTGACGTCACGTTTTGTTAGTCCTTTTTAATTACGCCAACAGTACGGCTTGTTGTTCGTCCCTGTACGCTTGACCAACATTTCATTAAGCATGCACTGCATCTTTTATTACGCATGGATGCCAACCCCGTACAAGCTACTGCTCGACACAAGCAATGCAGACGTTTACTTGTTCCCTGAGCGTAATCCCGGAACCGCCGGCATCGCGGCGGGTTAATCCCCCAACACTCTTTCGCAGCGGGGGGTCGGCCGCGATGGCGCCTGTACAATCCATCCCCCCCCCACTTCGCAGGAAAAAAATATATTTTTTTTAATTAATTACAATCATTGATAACATTGCTTATAGTGAGAATTTCTCCTTGAAATGCCTCTTAAAATGCTTAAGATCGGGTCCAATTTTATTCTAAAACACACTCAAAAGCTCCTGCGTCGGTCGCCCTTTTGCTACCCTCGCTTCTGCGCACTTTCCTCAACCTAATCTTGAACATTTTTCGGCCGGCACAATTTCACTGCGTCGACTGGCCTCGTTTTTCAAGGTAATCTCACTGCATGATAGGTATAGTTATAACTCGACACTTTTGAAAATGTGTATCATTTCGAACTCTTTAACCCTCATATTACTACTACTACTACTACTACTACTACTAATAATAATAATAATAATAATAATAATAATAATAATAATAATAATAATAATAATAATAATAATAATAATAATAATAATAATTGACATCGCAGTCCCAGAGGATACTAAAGCAAAATCTAAGGAAGATGAAAAGATTGGGATGTATCAGGATTTAGCCAGAGAAATTCAAAAGATGTGGAATGTGAGAACAAAGGTGATACCAGTGGTGATGGGTGCATTAGGTACTGTACCTAAACAGCTGGACAGGAACTTAAAAACAATCAGTGTAAACACGTCCATTGATCTTATACAGAAGACTGCATTGTTAGGAACAGCTAGGGTGCTGAGAAAAGTGCTTGAACTATAACATGCAAACTTTCAGACTAGGAAGCTTATGCGACATAGGAATCCTTAGGCAATGTGTTATTGCTTGGCCTATGGCAGACCGACTTATATTTCATCTATGAATAGCCGTGAGAACACTACATCATCATCATCATCATCATCATCATCATCATCATAATAATAATAATAATAATAATAATAATAATAATCTCTTACTACGTTGTCAACCTTGTGGTGGTGAAAGAGCTTATGTACTTCAGTGACCCAAACTAAAACAATTTAAAAAGACTACAGTTGTGGAAGAGTTGAAAGGGTGTTGCAATAAAATACCGACTGATAATATAACAGAAACAAATGATCTCATTCATGCTGGAGTAGTAATTGTAACAGAAAACTTAGGAGTAAAAGGAAAAAAAAGTGCAACTCAAGTAAGAACCAAAGTGGAAACAAAGATTGAAATCCCAAATAGATCAATTACGTAGAAACTTAAGCAGAATTGATGCAATTGCAAAGGGTCGGCAGATGAAGGAAGTCCATAGGAACGAACTAGAAAAGAGGTTGTTATAATGCTTATTATTTTCTGATGCACTTCTAGTCGGGTTTAACACTTTCCTTTTCCTGTTCATTTTTTTTTATTGCAGGAAATTGTAGCGGATCCACAATTTGTTGTGGGTGGAGCAAGCCGATTCGATATCTTTCAAGGAGTGTTAGGTTCGTGACTTCTTGTTAAGAGATTCTGCCCACTGTAATATTTTACTCTACTAAGTATTTTCATTCATCTTCTACCAAGAAGATATTGGGCCGTATGCATAAAAAGTAACAATTACTTGTAAGGAATTGCTTCAAGCACCAGCAATTGGTTGTCGAGCTAAATGAAGCTCATGCAACATGTGAAAGAAATTGCTTTAAAACGTATGCATGAAAAGAACCTTTTCCTTGTTCTTGTTCTGGGTTTTTCAAGCTCCTCAATACAGCTTGAGCGCTTTTGCTTAATTATGATAATCGAGTTTAAAATATGTCCATGCCCGTATTTAGACCAAACCAAAGCTGCACAAAAGGAGAATAAATCAAGAAATACCTTTTCTGCTATATCAAGAACAAAAATGGGGGGAAAATATGTCAGGAAGGGGGTTAAAGATTTAACTCAATCCTGGAGGTACGTTGCGTCTTTCAAAATGTATTTATTTACGTTGACCGCGAGTTTTGAAGATGGGAGGCTTCTTCCTATTCGTATTCGACTCGTGCGGATCTGGCCTTTGCTGTTGTTCGCACCGCTGTGACGTTGCTATTGAAAGGTTGTGGAGACCTTGCAGGAATTGCTCACGAATGGCAAGAAAACCTTTTGAACAGAAGCATAATGACGTTATGCATACGAAAAAAAACATTCGCTTGAAATCCATCTTTGCCTTGAAGGACGTTGGCAAGTGTTATTTATATATACGGTCAATTAATTTCATGGGAGCACAAAGGCGGGTTTCGTATAATGTATGAAAATATTACGCGTGAGAGGAGAAGCATTTCCTGTCATGGGAGTCACGAAAGATAACTTCACTAATGTATACAAATTTATGGGTGTTTCTTCATGTGACCATCGAGGAACAATTCTACTGATATTTCTGGAGTGTATGATGGTTAGAATCAATTTGCATATTCTTGACTTTGTCATACTAGACAAACCTACAAACCTCGGGCAAACTACCAGGTTGTCAAGAACAACCTTTGTTTTAAAATGTTTTTGCAGGCAAGCAAGAATCTGTGCTTGCAAACAATTCGTAATTTTTATGCATACGGATTCAAGCAAAAGGCTAGAAAAAGCAATTACTAATTTTTATGCATACGGCCCATTGTCGTACCCATTTAGTTGTATGTTGACATTTCCATGCCTCCGCAACGAAGTTGCCGTAGGCACTATGTTTTCAGGTTGTTCGTCTGTGCGTCTGTGCGTCCGTCTGTCCCGTCCATCCGTTACCGGTTCTTGTTATTGCGGTAACTTAAAAACCCCAGATCGGACTTTCTCGTAACTTGGGTGAAGTATGTATTATGAGGCACCAACGAACGGATTAGATTTTGGAACTGAAAGGTCTAGGTTCAAAGGTCACCGGGCCTAAAATATATTTGATTTGGGATCGTTACCACGATAACTTGAGAACAAAGGTCATAGTTCAATACATTTGAATAGGCATTATGTAGTCTCGTTTTCAGATCATGCAACTTTTACCTCCAGTGTACACTTACTCTCAAATTTATTTTATTTTTTACCTCCACGGACATTCACTTTATCTTTAAAATATAAATATTGGCAAAATGTGTACTTTAATATAATAATACAATATCGATCAGCCATACATGAATATTTACCATTATTCGTGTATTCTACGAGCTCTGTGCGTGGGATGATTTTTGCCTTTTCGATTTGTTCTGTGACGGCACTTTTTGTGGGAGGAAGTATGTGTGCAGTTGATGCTTCAGTCGAGCATATTCCCCTCACACGTACACGCGTAGTGCTTGACTGTAAACGGTACCGCGGAAAGTGTCGGGAGGGTGGCAAGATGAACGGAGGAGATATGCGTGTGTGTCTGTTGGTTTCGTGTAGAGTTCTGTGTGTAACTACAGGAAATATGTATGTGTAATAGTAACACCAAGAAAGTGGGTTTGTGTCGGTGATGAGTCAAAGGTGAACTTGATTTTTCTGGTGGATTGTGTTACGGAATTTATGTAATTATCTATGGATTTATTGGTTTCAAATAGTTCCTTGAGCTCTAAAACGTAGGGATGGACCTGAACATTTCATAGAAGGGATGTACAGTATAATAGGGAATTTATGCCCACTTCCGGTTTATGGCGGCCATTTTGGACGCCATGTTGAATAATTAAATTGCTCAAGGGTGAGACTATACCAACCTGGGCCTCATTCGATATACCATAAAGTATATCATCATATTTGTTTTGCATTCAGCAATGATATAAAAAGTTAAGATTAAGAGACTGGGTCCTCTGTCAACTTTAAATTACAACAAGCTGACAAATAGGCAGGGCATGTGCAAAATATAAGTCAAGAACAACACTGGATGCAAAACTGTTACTCGAAACATATAAATACAACAGTGAAACGGTTCAATATTTAGTACATTATATTACATGTATATTAACCCGTTGCCTACAAGATTCTGAAAATCCCATAGAGTTAACACAGGGCACATCCGATTCCCGTAGCCAACGGGTTAATATTTTCAAGCGTTTGGAGAATACTGACTGAAATAAACATGAGTGGTTGGAATCTGGATGATAATTACCTTTAATTGAATGTTTATTAAATAAAATAATTGTATGATAACAATGTTTGATATCTGGAATAAACTTACAATTGCCTCCTACTCCTACTCTCTCATTTAGGAAATTCTTGCGTTGCCCATCCTATATACTATATACCCTCCCTACTCAAAAGTATTGCAACATACAATATAATGCATACATTTTACGTTGGAGGGGTCTTTCTAAAATGATGTCCTTACTCCGTTTATTATTGGAAAATTACATTTTTTTAAATAAATCAATGAATATACTTTCTCGTTCCTTCTCCAAGGCGGAGAGATTATCAAATGCAAGCGCGCCCATGACAGAGGGGATGGAACAAAAATTTTAACCCTGTTTTTGCTCCCCGTAGGGGTGGGGTGTTAATTAACACTAGCATCGTAATTCGGTTTCAGATTACCAATAAAACGGTTTTAATGGTTTGGAAAGACTTCCAGCAATCAAAAAATGTCACTATGGTGCTCTGAAGGGGTCTCAGAAAGAAGACTACGCTGCTCGAACACGAAAGTGACTTCCTATCTTCATAAGACAGTGACAAGGAGGATAGGGCTACTCATAAAAGATGATGGCTTTTTCTTCGCATCATTATATCCAGTGTACCCAGAAGTTTCATGACAGTAAATTTTAAGATGTTTACAATAGTAAACTGCCTTTAGAATATAAAAGAGTGAGAAATTATATCTTAATGAGGTCTTGTTTAAAATATGGCGCGTTTCCTCCTTACCACTGTCTTATGAAGATAGGAGGTCACTTCGTCTTCGAGGGGCGTAGTCTTCTTTCTGAGACCCCTTCAGAGGATCATAGTGACATTTTTTGATTGCTGGAAGTCTTTCCAAACCATTAAAACTGTTTTATTGGTAATCTGAAACCGAATTACGATGCTAGTGATAATTAACACCCCACCCCTACGGGGAGCAAAAAAAGGGTTAACATTTATGTTCCATCCCTTCTGTCGTGGACGCGCTTGCATTTGATAATCTCTCCGCCCTGGAGAAGGAACGACAAAGTATATTCATTGATTATTTTTTTTTTAATGTAATTTTCCAATAATAAACGGAGTTAGGACATCATTTTAGAAAGACCCCTTCAACGTAAAGTGTATGCGTTAGATTGTATGTTGCAATACTTTTGAGTAGGGAGGGTAGTAACACAATAATAATGCATTTTAGTGAATTTTATTATGTTTTAAGGCAAGATAAATATCTAATTCAGTAGAAACGTTGGAAAGCATTATTGTATAGTTTCAATATTTGTGACTCTACAAGTTCAATTAATTAAATGATTTCAATGTGTTCAAATTTCTTTGCGTACATAATTATGTCAAATGGAGTTTGGAAATTGGCTTGATATGATATCAGATTCATGTTTGTTTAATTAATAAATGGAGGATAGACAGTGTGCAGACAATCCACTGGAAAAAGTCTAGCGGAGAATGATGGGTTACCCGCGCCCCTACCCCCCCCCCCCCCCCCCCCCTGCTGCCGGACTATCACGCACCGTGCCGAAGTGCGAAGTACTCGTCTGGCTACTTTGCAAGCAGGTTCAAAGTGGTCATATGCAGACCATCTCACCGCCTGAGTTTCGAAATCACTCATACATGACCATCCAGGGACCATTTTGCCCACTCCTTGCTTCCCCGTGTCTATTTCAATTAAAATTTCATAACGGCATGGCCATGGTCATGTCAACATGATCCCTAAACTGTTCACTTTTCGAAATCACTCATACATGACCATCCAGGCGTCATTTCTCTCCATTGTCTCTTCCTTTTTTTTTTACGTCCCTTCCTCATACCCATCATTTCAGTTCAAATTATATTACCATGTCCATGGTCAATTCATCTTGCTCACTCAACTTTTCACTTAATTTTTCGAAATCACTTATAAATGACCATTCAGGCACCATATTGTTCATTTTCAGACCAAATCGGTAACTTGGACTGCGCCAAATTGCTTTAAAACCCACGAACTGCTAATGTCCATTGTGGGGGTTCTAAGTTGCATTTTGACTGTTTTTGCAAAATAATAATAATAATAGTGAATTCTTGTATAGCGCACATTCCACCAATAAAAGATGCTCATGGCGCATTAGAAACAACAACAGTTATACAAAGAAATGTAACAAAAACACAAACATAAATACAATTTACAGATAAGTGTGTTGTGAAAAATTAAAAGGTGTTATACTACATTAAAGAGATAAGTTTTCAGGTTTGATTTAAATACTTGTACAGATACAAAAACATTAGTTATGTTTCAAACTTGTTTGTTAAGATTCATCAAACAAATAAAAATCTAATTTTCATCATAAAATGAAATTTCAGAGCCAAAACTGATGCCAAAAAATGACATTTTGTAAAAAAGTACCACATAAAAGTTGGTATGTGGGACTACAGCGGCATTTCCGACTTAGCTTACACTTACGTAAATAGTTTGAAAATGAAAACAGATAAATTACTGAATCTTTTGAAATAGATTCCTGGCATGTGAATCTACAAATTCAGTTTAAAAAAATGGAAAACAAAACAGAAAATTTCAAAAAAAAATCATAATTTTCATAATTTTTTGATAAAATATAATTTTTTATCAAGGTCGAATGTGATTTTTAGTGTTAAATAATGGAAAATTGATTTGAATTATTCATAAAATGTTTGCTCTTCAAAATGGTGTATAAGTTATAAAACAATAAGAATACATGTATCTTTAAATATTTTTCCAAAAATAAACAGCATAAAAACCCCGAATTTCTGAAAAAAAAACCCATCAGCAGTTCGTGTTAAGTACATGTAATTGTCTTCCTGATTTGCACGCATATTCAAAGTGATCATAAATTATGAAGAACATCTTATCGCCGGATTTTCGAAATCACTCACGCATGACGATTTAGACCATTTTATATCTTTCTCTGTCTTTACGTCCCTTTTTCATGTCCATGGTCATTTCATCTCTTTTTACGTCATTTCCTCAAGTTCATGGCCATGGCCACTTTTCGAAATCAATGATCATCTAAGCGCCATTCACATGCCAGGAATCTATCTGATTTGGCATCGTTAGCTGAACGGTTTATCAAATTTAAAATTAATTTAGGTGAAGTGTGAAATATGAACGATGAGGCACCGATGAACTGAGTTGATTTGAATGGTCCAAGATCGCAAAGCCTCATGTCTTCTTTGGGATCGTTACCACAATAACTCAATGATGGCTTCTCAGATATAAATGTTACGTGGGTCAAGTATGTAATACATGTATAATGCATTAATAAACTTATTAGATTTCAGAGTTGAAAGGTCAAAGGTCATAAACGCTTGCATACCTGATTTGGTCTGGTTACATATGAAACATCATAATTTCTGATCAGATTGGCTAAATGCATGAACGAGTATTTAAGTCAAAACGAGATTTAAGTCAAAACGAAATGAGAGTGGGGACTACATACTGAGGCGTGCCCATCGATTGCGCGCAGTCGAACTGCTCCAGTTTAAAGACAGTGGATCTCATTTGCAAACATCCCCACAGACCAGGAAAAGATAGCACATGTTCTTAGATTATTGATAAAGGGCATGTCTGTGAAATTTGGGGGTCAGCTATTTCCTAGAATTTGAAAAATGGGAAAGAAAAACAATAGCCGTTTAGTGTACGTTCTATGGTAGGAATTGTTTTCTCGCGAGAAAAAAAATCTAATCAGAGTCTAACGGTCACTATAATTTCACTAAAACTGAGTTTCTAGCTCCTGTATTTTGCTAAAGGTTCCCAGATGACACTTTCTTTTAGATGCCACTTTATTTACACAATGTTAAGTTTTAGGCATGCTAAATAGATCAACTGCCTTTAACTAATCTGATATACTGATTTGTTCGTTCTGTCAGGTAACTCCTGGTTCGTGGCTACCCTCGCAGGTCTGTCGATGAATGAGAAGATGCGTGACCGGGTTATCACCGGTAACCAGAGCTTCGATCAACGTGATGGTTACTGTGGTCTACTTAAGTTTGAATTTTGGCACTTTGGTAGTTGGAAACAAGTCGTCATTGATGACCGTCTGCCCACTTACAATGACAAGCTAGTTTTTGTCCACTCCGCGGAGAGCAACGAATTTTGGAGTGCTCTGCTGGAGAAAGCTTATGCCAAGTATGTTTTAGTTGTGTGGTTTTTTTATCCCCCCCCCCCGAGATTCCAACATTAAACACCGTCCTCCCGTCGAGACCCCGTGGCAAACGCGCGTAGCCTTTTGACAAGGCATTGTGGGTGTGGATTGTCCCTCACGCCATTAAGCCTCTGAGCAGTAGTTGTATCCCGTGCGCCTAAAAAGAGACTAATTATAATGCCTGCACTCCTGACGCACCGAAAGTTGGCTGTTCACCTACAACCGCCCCTCTCCTGCTTTGTCACTGGGGTTAGCGCGGTTAGTCTCGTTCCAGGCGCTAGTAGGGTGTTGCGTTGACGGGGGAAATCATTAAGCCCCGAGGCCTTGATCAAAGGCTAATGTGCGCGTAGCCCACATCACCCGCGCAAAGCACGACATTTGGCGGCCAGTGGCTATTTGGGGGTTTTGAAGCTCTCTGGTGCTATTTTCGAAAAAATGCCAACACAAAATGAGGTCAAATCCATTGATTCAGATTCCTCTCTTTTCAATAAGGTGGTTGGGCGGGAGGAAAACAGGAGAAACATAGATAGGGTTGGAGGAATTAAAACTCAAGCGGGAGGGTGGGAGATTTTGTGACACTGGACTCAAAGCGGAAGATCTCCTGCCAAAATCGGGAGAGTTGGAGTCTCTACCTGCCCCCCCCCCTTCCCCGCATTAGGGATCGGCTGTCCATTCGTACTTGAGTATATATCCATCCTTTTGCGTGTGTGCCTTCACACTTTCTTGTGAACAACATTACCGAAGTACAGCTGAAGGAATTTGAATGAAAAACGGTGTCGTGGTCGAATTGGTCCGCCCCCGTATACGCCCGGGCACACGGCCGACGTGCGGTGTCGTAGTAAAACCACGGAGTCCGTAGGCGGGCACACGTGGGGCGTACTTTCGTTCGTAGCTTTCTCTGACCCCTTTTTCCTCTCCCAATTCCGTTACGTCCTTGGGAGGACAACCTTATCGTTTCTTTGGGTCCATGATAGAATAAGAAATCATTATAAATGGTCTACTATCGTTGAATTTCAGAAAAGATCTCGCGGTTGCACATTATATGAACGAGGGTCGGCTGCGCGAGTGTTTTTTGCCGCCTCGGCCGTGCTTGTACTTTACACGTGCGTCTATCTGGGCGCTGGTTCGTGAACGGCGGGCGGACTGATTCGGCTACCACACCTGATTTGATAATCTCTCCGCCTTTGAGAAGAAAGGAGAAGTTATATTTATTGATTTCTTTTCAAATAATTTGTTAAACCCCTTCAACCCAAAATGTATGCGTTATAGTGTATGTTGCAATACTTTTGAGTAGGGAGGGTATATACTATTTATCCTAAAATTTAACACTAAGACAGGAGATGCCAGACAGTTGTAAGGGGTAATTTTCAGATGATTCCTTGTGTGTAAAAGGGGGAAATGCATCAACGAATGGAAAATTCATCATTATAGCAAGACTCATTTGGGACTGGCTTGGGACTCTGGCCGAGTCCGAGTCCCATGTATTCGAGTCCGAATCTTCAGTCTTCGAGTCCCGGTCTGGGTCCGAGATATTGGGATTTGAATCCTACAACGTTGGACACTTCATCAATAATGTTTTTCTCCATCCAGTAAAAATGGATACCTGACATGCCTGAAAGGACAAGAAATTCTGTTGCAGACAAATTGGCTCGAGCGCCTTAATGGCAGCTGGGCAGAGAACGCTCCTCAGAGAATGGAGGTGGCGTATATCTGTGTCGGTATGAAATGGGCCGATTATCAAAGAGGATAAACATGTGAGAGAGCGCCTTAAAATGCACTGATCCAAGACTATGAAGCAATAGCTTTACTTTTTCGCAGACACGCACATCAATCTGTAAGCTAAATATCCTCGTTTGATAAAACGTTAAAATCTTGGAAAATATTGTATATAGCTATTTCACCAGTGAGAACCAAATGCATGACGTTAATACTCCCACTAATTAACCTCAAAATATCACTGGTACATAATTATGTTACAGGCTGCATGGATCGTACGAGGCTCTGTGTGAGGGCAGTGTGATGGAAGCTATGGAAGACCTCACAGGTGGTTTGCTCGAGAGGATCGACATGACCAAGGACCCACCCAACGACCTTTACAAGGTGCTTATCTCCTCCTTCAAACGAGGTGCGCTGTTAGGATGCTCTATCAATGTCAAGCCAGGGAAAGCTGCCAAGCTACCAAGTGGGCTTATGGTTGGACATCCCTATACCATCACCAATTTGACAAAGGTTGGTATCTGTGTAAACTCGTAAAAACAATAAGTGGGAAATACAGGATGATCATATCATAGATTTGGGAAATTTCTTCCTTGTTACTTTGTTACTTGGTAATCTGAAAAGGAACTTTTGATCAGATGCAGCACAAAGTTATGGAGATCAGCAGAACATTCCATTTTAAAACTGCATTCAATTTAAAAGAATACGCAGTACTAGTTGATTACTTGCAGAACGAGATCATTTTAATATCAGTTGCTTATAAACCTTCTGTGAGCAGATGGTATTCTAAAAATGACACTATATTACGGAGAGAGTAGTCGAAAACAATTAACAGACCACTTTGGTTTTGAAAATCTGCTACACAAATTCCCACTGCTGACATAGTATTAACACAAAAATCAATATGTGGGACTATGTCATTCAACTTGCAGCAACAGAGTTGACTCACTCGGGTATTCATACTGCAAATCCCTCAACTTTTTATTGCATATGAAGTAAATTAGTCCCACATTATAATGCAAATTTAATTTACCCTCACCTAGAAAGTAATGAAATCTGAAATGTTGATGAAAGATTTTCCATCATCAACCAGTACTGTGTTTTCTCTTCAAATTATGATTTCAATTCACAATTGATAAGGTCTTTAAAGGTAGAGAATCTTGTTTGCACCAGAAAAGATGAGGCTGAACTTGATCATCACTATACATACGCCAACATTCGTCGTCGTCGTCGTTCTACTCATGGCTGAGTACTCGTGACCCCATTGATGAAGGCTCTCCATTCGTGACGACACTGAGATTTCGAGTAGCAACGGTATATTAACATGTTAGTCGTGGAAGCAATGCCTTCAGTCCACCTGAGTCTCTGCCTTCCTCTGTTTCTCTTTCTTTCTATTTTTCCAAACATAATAATTTCTCCAGATTTTCTCCATCTCTCCTCGCAATGTGACCAAAATCTTGAAGCGTTTGCTTCAACACTGTGTTAAAGAGTAGATGTCTTTCCCCAATATCATGTCGAAGGCTTTCATTTGATTTTTGGCTGTCTATGGAATGCAGAGAAACTTTCCCCAGCACCACACCTCGAATGCTTCAATTCTTCTCTGATCTGCAGCATTGATGACCTACCCTCCCTACTC
>JZLH01S0604856.1:19806-35511 GCA_001188425.1 Eucidaris tribuloides | reverse complement strand
TTCGTTGGAAGTCTTCCAAGCCATCCAAACCCTTTTACGGGAAATATGAAACCGAATTATGATACTAGTGTAAATTAACGCCCCACCCTATTGGGAGGCGAAAAAATGTCAAATTTTATGTTCCAGCCCCTCTGCTGTAGGTGGGCCTGCATTTGATAATATCTCCGCCATGGAGAAGGAAAGACAAACAATTGTTCTTTGATTTCTTTTCAAATAATTTGTTATTTTCCAATTATAAACTTCATTAGGACATCATTATGACAAGACCTCTTCAACTTAAAATGCATGCGTTATAGTGTATGTTGCAATACTTTTGAGTAGGGAGGGTATGTCTCACAGACATATATGTTGCAATTGGGAAGATCAAAGTAGAGACTAGCATGATCTTGGTGGCTTTAGTGATGCTTCCGTTCTTCCAAAGCTTTTGTATTGCACACGTTGATGATTTAGCCATTGCAATTCGACGTCTGATCTCTGTCGAGCATCCACCTCTGTTTATTATTATGGATCCAAGGAAGTTGAAATGGTCTACAACTTCAATCCCCTGGTTTCCGGCATGGATGATGGGGTTCACTTCGTGATGATCATTGTCTTCGTTTTAGCTATGTTCAGATAGAGGCCAAACTTTTCACTCTCTGTTTTCACTCTCTCTGTAAGATCCTCAAGGTCTTGTGCACTGCTTGCTAACAGGGTGATATCGTCAGCATACCGTAGAACATTCTGGAGCTGCAATTAAAACATGTCAAACTGTGATATCTGTGCTACATACATGGTGTGACAAAAAAGAAACGGGACTGTGACATCCACGCCCAGGACGCAATATCAATCAACCCACCGCCCATGTCACTGTGTTGCCCAACATCTCATCAAATTTCTGCTGTAATATTCTTCACCTATCTCACTCTGTGGCCCTTCCTCGGGCTGTTAAGTGGCAGGCCCCAACTACCCTCAGTCACGATACTAGAGGTTGCACAAACATGGAGTGGTTAATAACTCTGGCTCCTGGTTCAGTTGAGAGGGGACCCAACCGGGTGTCTCGAGCTTCTCCTATAGGCTTACGGAGAAAATGCAATGTTGCGGCGGGGATTTTCTCCTGGAGAAGCTCGAGATACCAGCTGACACTGCCCACTGACCAGGAACCCGGGGGGGGGGGCGCGCTCTCACGCTATAATTGTGTGATCGGTATGATGCTCGCCCGGTGAGACCCATTTCATGCCCCAAATTCCGTTCCAGCAAGATCTCAAATTTCAGAAGTCACAGAAAAATGTTGATCTTTCCAGTTCCAGAGAACCCCAAATTCGCCGTTCCTCTTCTGATTTTTCGGTCGTCCGCGCCGCTCGCGGGGCGGCCGAGCCAGAGCATTGCCATTTCAGCACGGCGCGTCAGAACTTCGCCGCGGTGCAGTTCCAGAGCATTTTATGGTATTCTGAAGCCTTAGCTCCAGTTCCAGAGACCCCCGTTTTTCGCTCAAGTCCGTTCAAGAGCCCCCGATTTTCGATTTCGGTGCGGCACATAGGTATCACTTTGTAAGTCGAGTGCCCCCCCTCCCTCGGGCCCAGGAACTTCAGATTGATTCCCCACTCCACCTCGTATCGTGACGGGGGGGGGGCAGCAGGGGTGTGCCACTAAACAGATACAAAGTAAACAATTTTATAGCAGAAAGTTGATGAGATGTTGGACAGCACAGTGACATGGGCGGTGGGTTGATTGATATTGAGTCATGGGCGTGGCTGTCATAGTCTCGTTTCTTTTTTGTTACACCTATTATAGTAGTCCTTAAATGGACAAATGAACACCCTAGATTGCAAAAGATTGGAGGAGTTATGTTCCTGCTGGTAAGATATGCATGAATGAACATCACTCATGAATGTCCTCTGCGGTGGAGTATAAAATAGCCTAAATCTGCACACAGTAAATCTATGGGAGAATGGGCATGTTGCATCCCTTCAATCTGAGAACTTTTTTCAAAAACACTAAATAATCATTTCGAAATGCAATTTTTCAGGGCTTCATGTTAAGGTGCCAGGTAAAAATGTCAGAGGTAAAAATGCAGAGGTAAAACATGTCAGAGGTTAATATTCGAGGATAAAAATGTCAGAGCTAAAAAATGTCAGAGGTAATTGAATGCCAGAGTAAAAATGTCAGAGGTAAATAATGTCAGAGAGTAAAAATGTCAGCAGGTAATTAATGTCAGAGGTAACAATATCAGCAGCAAAAATGTCAGAGGCTAAAAATGCTCAGAACAGATATCCTTTTTAGAGTAACCTTTTTGTTAAAGAATAAGGTCGAGCTCCTTTCATCTCTGATTTTTTGCGACTTTGACGTTGTTTGATACCCCTTTTTCACTAACACGCCAGCATATCCATAAGACTTAGGACGATTTTCAGGATGGGGGGGAGGGGCTCATCAATTTGTTTTTGACCCGCCTTTTTGAAGATTTCTTTCCCCGACTCCCCCCCCCCGCAAGCTTGTCCCAATTTAAGACACTCTAAAAAGTCTTTTTTTGGTCGTTTTTGGCGTCTTTCGAGTCCTCTTTTTGTGAAATTGTTAAGCCGTTCTTATTTCCTTTCTCTTTTGCTCAACCCCCATTTTCAAACCACAACGGGGGAGATGAGAACAACCGGTTTTCGATACGTGTTTTTGTGTACAAAGCCATTGGAGTCAATCTGAATAAAACTTGTACCCCCGAGCGCGGCCCTTGTCCATAGACCACATACCGCATCGTGCCACCATGTAGTAGCAGGTCTAGATAGCGAAACTCTTTTTTTTAAAAAGCACTATAACTTCGATTCATCACATTACAGATCACCAATCACAAGGCACTAGTCAGTACTCATGCCACAGGGTATGAAATATTACGAGTCCATTCAGGAAAATCTGGCAGGGTTGGTTACAATCAAGTGGTTTGTTCAAGTACTCTTTTCTAACGCACACCAGTTGCTGTGTGTAAAGCATTCGTTGAAAAAATACACACACGTTAGGTAGTTCCTGGGTTCACAATATTAACATATATAAAGCAGGCATATAATATTGTTCATTTTAACAACGTTTAGGCGGAGTTTTTCATAAAGTGCGGGTAATTACCTGCACCGACGGGAGGCAAGGCGCTGGTGGAACGGCGGGAAACAGCGGAGTCCATCTCCGCCATATGCGTGATAGCTCCCGCCAAATGCGAGAGGGTTTACAAACACTGCTAGCACTGTAAAGGCTCCCGTACACGATCAATAATTATGATATCAATTCATTGACTGAATAAGTGATTGTGTATGGGCGGCATTAACACTCACAGACCTTTGGCGTGGCACAAACGTTCTCGAACATAGAAATCTTGATCCTATGGCTCTTACTGAAAAAGAAACATTAATTATTTCTGCGCACATCTAAACAATCAATGGCCATAGGCCTGCGTCTATTAACGCCAGGAATATGAAAATAAGTCTTGTGAAGATTTCGCCTTATACAAGTTTTCGGGAACACACCAGACTGTCACTGCAGCTGTTTAGATTCCTTTCGTTCATTATCAACAAGGCTAACCGCTCCTACCACATTCCACAGAACGTTGCGCGTTTTCAGTCGACTTAGTATAGCTTGGCCTGCTCATCTCAATTCTGTTCAGGGCTCATGCAAATGGGGGGGGGGGCGCAGGGGCTGCCGCCCTCTTTATAAAGCAATGAAAATAACGTGGATTTTACCGGGGTTTTTTAAAACTGATAAACCTCACCCCCTTTTGTTGTTAATTTGGATTTTTTTTTTGGGGGGGGGGGCGGCTACAATAGTTCTGGTCATCGTCGGCCCCCTGCCCCCGCGTGTCGAATGCTGTTTGCCTGTAATTTGAGCAGTAAAAAATTGGCGGTCAAAAAAAGTTTTGGTTGTCGTCGGCCACTACCCCTCCTTTCCCCCACCCCACCCCCCCGTTTGTCGGAGCTGTATGTTTTACTTGACATGTGGCTAGTAAATTTGGGGGGGGGGCGGTCAAAATTTTCCCCGATTTTCGCCCCTCGTAGGTTTTACCCTGGTGCGCGCCCTGAGTCCCGAAATTCTGATGTAATGTTTGCTACAAAAGTTCGGAGTGGTACATTAAAAGGATAATAGAGGTGATTATAAATCTGATAAAGGTTGGGCTAAAAATAATTTTGAAGGTAATATGTACAATGAACAGTTTGAAGGAAAGTATAATACAATTTGAAAGTGTGTCCGAAGAACAGCAGTTGTTAAAGGACTGTGTGTTACATGTGTCTGTACTCCTACAATAAACCTAGCGGGTTACAGAAAACAATAGACTTAAAGCCCAAGTTAGTTTTGGAGAATTTTTTTTATTTGAAACTTTACGCCCAAAATTCGTATTCCAGCAGCAATAACAGATTGTGAATGTCTTTAGTTTTTGTTTTTCATTAATTAATTAAAAAACTAAAGACATTAAGACTGTTATTGCTGGGTTATGACTTTTGGGCATAAAGCTTTCAAATAAAAAAAATCCCAAACTAAACTTGGGCTTTATGACGACTTCATTCTTTTACTTGTGAGTTGTGGATACCCAAACAAATTAAATGGAGGGGACAAAATTGTGTGTGTCTGTATATATATGTGAGTTTTTATAGTTTTATCAACTGACATTTTTACCTCTGATATTTTACCTCTGACATTATTACCTCTACATTTTTACCTCTGACATTTTACCTCTGCATTATACCTCTGACATTTTACCTCCTGACATTATACCTCGACATTTTTACTCTGACATTTTTACCTCTGCATTAATACTACCTACATTTTTTACGTCTGTATTCATACCTCTGACATTATTACCTCTGACATTTTTACCTCTGACATTTTAACCTCTGGCATTATTACCTCTGACATTTTTACCTCTGACATATATTACTCTGACATTTTTACCTACTGACATTTTACCGCTGACATATACCTCTGCATTATACCTCTGACATTTTTACCTCTGGACATTTTTACCTCTGCATTGATTACCTCTGACATTTTTACTCATCTTGACATTTTTTACCATCTGACATTTTTAGCCTCTGACATTTTTACCTCTGACATTTTACCTCTGACATTATACCTCTGACATTTTACCTCTGACATTACCATCTATGACCTCTGACATTTTACCGGTCTGACATTTTTTACCTCTGACCATTATTACCTCTGACATTTTTACACCGACCATTTTAAGACCTTATTAAAGGTAGCTCATTTTTTTCAAACGGTGGACACTGTTCGCCTGTGGCTTTAAGGTTGAGAAACCACCTTTTTCCTTGTGTTTCAGGTGACAGTGCGTGAGCAGAATGGTACCTCCATGGTCGAATTGATCCGTATCCGTAGCCCATGGGGAAATGAACGGGAGTGGAATGGTGCCTGGAGTGATGGGTGAGTGAATGCAGCACAGAAATATGTACAATCGTGGTGTGCTCAGGTGTGCTGCTTTCGAGTGCTGCAAAATTATCAGCAAAGTCAAGATCTGATTATTTTCGGCCATCTAGCCAAGCAATCCCATTATCTTCCGTTGCTCTTTACACGACCTAGTCAATCGCTATGGCAAACAATATCGGTGAAAGTATGCATCCTTTACGTTTACGCAAGCTTGGCAAAATGCTTTTCATACGTTATCAGGATCTATTCTTCATCTGTAAGCTGCCATGTATTGAACATGCATAGGCTGCACCCTCCCTACTTAAAAGTATTGCAACATACATTACAACGCATGCATTTGAGTCGAAGGGGTCATTCTATAATGATGTACCTAAAAATTAAAATTGGAAAATAACAAATTCTTTGAAAAGAAATCAATGAACAATTGTTTTTCTTTCTTCATCCATGGCGGAGAGATTATCAAATGCAGGCGCACCCATGGCAGTGGGGCTGGAACACAAAATTTGACATTTTTTAGCCTCCCTATAGGGGTGGGGTGTTAATTTACACTAGCATCGTAATTCGGTCTCATATTTCCCGTAAAATGGTTTGGATGGCTTGGAAAGACTTCCAACAAACAAACAATGTCATTGTGTTCCCCTGACATAGTCTCAGAAAGAAGACACCACGCCGCAAAGACGAAAGTATCTTCATAAGATAGTGATAATTAGGATGATCGAGCTAGGCTACTTATATAAAGATGGTGAACTTCTCTCCACATCTTTATATCAAATGTACTAAAAAGTCGCATTACAGCAAAGTTAAGGATGTTTGCAATAATAAACCGCCTTTAGAATTGAGAAAGAATAACAAATTGAAGAGGTCTTTTCTGATATGTGGGGCGTATTCTCCTTATCACTATCTTATGAAGATAGGAGGCGCTGTCGTCTTTGCTTCATGGTGTCTTCTTTCTAAGACCGTGTCAGAGGAACACAATGATATTTTTTGTTAGTTGGAAGTCTTTCCAAGCCATCCAAACCATTTTACGGGAAATATGAAACCGAATTACGATACTATTGTGAATTAACACCCTGCCCCTATAGACAGGCGAAAAAGGTCAAATTTTATGTTCCAGCCCCTCTGCCGTGGGTGGGCCTGCATTTGATAATCTCTCCGCCATGGAGAAAGAAAGAAAAACAATTGTTCATTGATTTTTTTTTTCAAATGATTCGTTATTTTCCAATTGTAAACTTCATTAGGACATAATTATAGAAAGACCCCTTCAACTCACAATACATCCGTTATAGTGTATGTTGCAATGCTTTTGAGTAGGGAGGGTATATATCTGAACACAAAATATAGAATGATACTTGATTTTTGGATTTAATTTGGCAATCTATCAGAGGGGCATTGTTGGGTATGTGTGTTGGTTTCTATATCTGAGAGCTTTTAGATTAACTAGTCACGGGCCCAGACCCTTCGACTTTTTCTCCTTGCGCGTGCACCCGCCTAGAGACTAGTCTGAGAGTTGACTGGGGATAACAGTTTCCCTATCAATATGCTTGAGATTGGTTATGATTAAACCAATCCGTATTTGATCTGGGCAGAACCCCATTAGCCTTGGTGTTGTTATTAGTGTATTTAGACCTTAAAACACTATGCTACAATGATGATGAATTGCTTAGGTACACGATATCAATTTGCATACATACAATGCATTTAAACGTATTGCCATATACTTGGTAAACCAATGAAACTGCTGCAACAGCAGCACATGTACTGACCACAGAACTTGATATTATCCACTGTCTACTCAATATGGCTTTAGGGAGTTATTAAGACTCGTTGATATCATGTGCTAATTGGCCATCTTATCTTTACATTTCAGTTCCCCAGAGTGGTCACAAATATCGGAATCGGAGAAGCTAGATCTTGGTCTTGCTAATAATGACGATGGGGAATTCTGGTAAGACATAGCGTATTCATATAGAAAATGCAGAGATACAAAGGGGTCTGAATCATGATTTAAATCAAGGTTGGTTTACATTCTACCCGAGCATTGCCCGCATAAGCGCGTAAAGGGGGTTGATATTTAGAACTTGAATCAGTTTTATTATTTGACACAAATCTTTACTTCTATCAGAAGAAGAAGAAGAAGAAGAAGAAGAAGAAGTAGGAGAAGAAGAAGAAGCAATATTATGGTATCAAATTATAGACTAAGTTCGATTGTGCAGCTATGTCAGTCTAAGATTAAGGGTCATAGCTCATTAAATATGCCAAACAGAATTATGTAGCCGATGTGGTTTCCATTCGCTGTAAATATGTGAGAAAATAAATTTAATGTTACGTTTGAAAACAGTTTAGTAGTGTCAGACAGATAGTATGTACTATATACTATGTAGATCAAAGGGCAAAGGTCAAGGTTCCATTAATTATGCATCTATGGGCTATTTGTAATTAGTGACGCTTTACGTTGTCCTTGTTTTAATAATGACAATAACAACAACAACAATAATAATAATAATAATTATAATAATAATAATAATAATAAAATAACAATTTTATTATCATTATTAATATTATTATTGTTATTATTGTTATTATTATTATTATTATTATTATTATCATCATCATCATCATCATCATCATCATCATCATCAGTATCATTATTGATACTTTCATTATAATTAATTATGATTGATATACATGTATGCTTAACGGTTACAATTACTATGCCCAGCAATAACTATCTTCTCTTCAGAAGTTTATTCACTTTGCTTCTTTGTCACAAATGATAAAAGAATCTGCCATGTATATTCACCCCTGTTCAAAATTACTGCCAAGTATTTCAAATTCCAATATCAACTTGGATTTTTGCAGGATGGCATTCAGTGACTTTAAGAGTCATTTTGAGTCGATTGACATGTGCCACGTGGGTCCAGGTGATATATGGATTGGAGTTTGGCGAAGGGGATTCAGTGTTGGTGGTAGTCGTAAATTCCAAGGTGGGTATGTCTTGGGACGATGTGGTTGGAGGTGCACGGTCGTAACTACGGGGGGAGATGGAGGGGGAGGAAGGGGCCTTGGGGCACGTACCGCCCCTCCCTCCTCCAAATTCGTGTGCCCCTCAGGTGCTCCCCACAAAATCATGAAGGAATCAAAAACTTTTATATGTGCCCTCAACAAAATCATTTTGGTCCCCTCTTCAAAATTTCAAGGCCCTCAAGTGCCCCCTGCTGAAAAACAAATCCTAGCTACGCCACTGTTGAGGTGGGCGTGTCATGTGGAATGTGGGTCCAAATTTTGGTCTTGACCAAACGTTGGGCGCGGAGATTTAGCCCTTACCCGAAAGTGCGGAAACGCCCGGGAAGCGCGTTTCCGTTTTACACCCTGGCGAAGGCTTTTCTTTATTAAATTACAACGAACCTGCTGGCTCCAAAGTCTACTCTACGTTTATCGTGAAGAGGATTTTCCGTGACTCGGATGGAGTGCGAGTGCTGAGTCCAAAGGAATAATTAGACCAAATTGTGGGGTATATGGCAGTATTTTTATACTTTGTCTTGTCATAGCAGATTCATTATACCGACGAAGGTGACTGAATGACATCTTCTGTCCTTTAATTAGGTTAGCTCATCAATTGGGAAAGGCAAATTAATAATTAGTGCGAGATGTGTTCCTACAGTAGTTGCTGCGCTGCCACACTTGCTGCAGAAACACGTAGCTGCACTGCAACACTATTGAACACGTCGTCCGGAGACACCGAACCGTGATTTGGCGGATATCACGGACGATGTCAAAGTACGACGTTATCAGGCATTACTGCTATAGGCCTACTCTGCATGTGACATCGTCAAAGAACGCCAAACCAAAGTCCGAATGCTTAGCTTACAGAATGCAGACTGAAGGCACGCATAGCCCCGTAGCCAGCTGCACTGTCTGTGCACAGTCAGCTAGTAGGACGTTTAGGAACTCCGATGTACACTCAATCACGAACGTAGACTTTGCGTCCAGCAGGTTCCTTGTAATTTAACAAAGAAAAGCCTTCGCCAGGGTGAAAAACGGAAACGCGCGCCCGGGAAGTGTTTCGGATAATAAAGGCAGTAACGGAATCTTTCGAGAATATTCGGATATGTGGTGGATTGACTAATTTGATATTCCGCGTTTGGTCTGTGCCCTATTGGGTGCCAGGTTTAAGCGCGTCACTGGTTCAAAGTCTGTTACGTATGTAACACCCGAGGGTGTTTTGTTTTGTTTGTTTGTTTTTGTTTTAGATGTCGAGTATACGTTTAGCTCGTGTCCTTCCCTTCATCTGATTGTGACTAGGGCTGTGTTATCCCAGATACATACCCTCTTCGTCCCGCGGTTAAATCGTCAAGCAATCAAAAAAAAAACAACAACAACAACTGTGTATACATAATACCCACAAAGGTATCTGACTGAAATTCGATACATATAACAAAAAGTATATTAAAATAGTGTTAAATTTAATGATTATATGCATATGCGAAATGAAATAGCAAAATTGTCATTTGCTACTGTTGTTCATAGGTTGTTGTGTACACGGATATTTATACTTAACACTTACAAAAGGAATCGTAATAAAATCAGCAAAGTAACAAACGCATAAGTAGATGGAAACAATTAATAGATACCCCTACAAAAACATAACATGCGCCCGGAATCGTATTGTCCAATTTTGTTTCGCTGAATGAAATGACATTTGCTTGAAATAGAATTCTCAATTCGTCAATATATTTGTGGAGAGAGCATATATCTACATGTGACAAATGAAGGCCGTCGCGCAAAGATATGAATTCATTAGTCTTATCAAAGTCGATGTATTCCCTTGTAACTTCTGAAAGGTTTTCCACATTCCTATCGACATGATCGATAGTTCTGTCATGATGAAATGAAATATTATTTCTGAATAAATTTAAGAAATATACATCTACGATATTTCCACTCTCGGGGTAGGTTGGAAATGGCAAAGTTTATATTTTTCATCCTCCTCCTCCTCAAGTGCCGTATCTAGTGACGTTGGCGACCATGACATGCCAGGCTTTTCTGTCCATTGTCAGTCTAAGAAGCTCAATCCTTTCCATTCCAATCCATGTTGCTATGCTCTGCAAAAACGTTCACGATCCCTCTTTCCTGCTATATTCCCAGTGAGAAACAAGCATTCCAAATTGCCTTTCCTTATACAGTGACCTACAAGAATCGAGCTGCTGTTTCCTAACTGATTTTAATAACATACGTTGCCTGCCTGCCCTCTCCAAAACGACTGTGTTTGTGGTGTGACTTGTCCATGGGATCCTCATCATACGTCTGAGGAACCACATTTCTGTTGCTTGCAAGCGATCCCCCATTTCCTTGGTTATCGTCCAACACTCACATCCGTATTTCAGAGTAGGTAGCACATAACAGTCCAGAATTCTGAGTCTTGTGTTAAAGGTGATTTTTAGGTTACAAAGAAGGTTGCTCATTCTTGAGAAAGTCTCTTTTGCAATAGATACTCTCCTCTTGAGTTCACTGTCGCACTCCCATCTGATGTAATGCAGCTTCCAAGATAGTTGAATCTATTCACTTGCTTCAGACTGTCACCATGAATTTTCATATTGCCGACAGGAACAACTTTTGTTTTGTAACAAAGAGACATTCAGTTTTTTTGCAATTGATGTACAGTCCTTTCTTCTCACTTTCAGTCACAACTTTGATTATAATTTGTTGAAGATTAAATTCTGATGTTGCATCGGTACATGTTAAAGCCCAAGTTTAGTTTTGGAGATTTTGTTTTTATTTGAAATCTTTATGTTCCAAAGTCCTAACCCTACAATAATATTTTTTGAATGTCCTTAGTTTTTTTAATTAATTAATGCAAATCTCGGGGGACCCCGAGATTTTCGGCTATATTTTACATTATAGCACTCAAAGAGGTAAGCGTTAAGCTTATATGAGTTATACCTCATCTGAACGGGCAAAGTCTGCTCTTTCTGATGATATTTTTCATTAATTAATCGTGATATAAGTTTAATACGTATCAAAAGTATATCAAATTTTAGCCGGCTCTTACGCTTCACAAAGTTATGTACTTCCACGAAATGTGAACTAGCTAAAATGGCGGTAATTTTTAGTAGATGTAGGTGACTGCGCATTCTTCGCTGTTTCTGTTCAACTTTGATATATTATACTTTATTCCTTAAAAAAATACAACAGGTACCAAATCACCGTATATGGGCTGAACTCTTCTGGGGTGTTGATATTGTTGTCTATACGCGATAATTGTGCAAAGTCAATGCAATACACACATCCCTCTCGACTGAAGGACAGTAACATAGGCGTACACAGGATTTTGCAAAGGGAGGTGTTCATCCGCGGCCAAATCCTAGGTGTAAAAATTTTACTGGTCAGCCTACCTGCCATGGCACCCCCCCCCCCCCCCCCCGTCCTCCCGCCCTGCGTACGCATATGGACAGTAATATCAACACACACAGAATAAAGCACTGTGCATGTATAACTTCTTTTTATTTGACTTTGTGCGGTTACCAACTTCAATAGTGTATTACTTGAATGCAATGCATTTTTCTTAAATGATGCTATGACTGACTGCTGTGCATTATAAGCTTCAGACGCAGATACTGTAACTGTCATTTTTCACGAGTGTAAGCGTCTTTGTAATTTATCGAAGTATAATAAACTACATGTAATGTGTTACATTGCGGGCAGGTAACTTTTGTGAAGTTACTGCCTGGCTGGCGTTGACAGAAAGTGCAACCCGCTAACACAAGACTATTTGCCCATTTTACCGGACGGTTGGCTCAGTGGTTAGAGCGATCCGCCTCTGGTCCGGAGGTCGACTGGCCCGGGTCCGTACAAAGACTTTTTTTTTTAAATGGTACCTTCTGCTTTCCCGCCAGGCGTCGGCATTATAGATCAGAGAAGTGGTAATGATAGCATTATGTTATGCAAGGCCGCCTGGAAGAGCAGTCTTTGTGACTGAAGTGGCTAGCCTGGGTAAATAAGACGTTATTTATTATATTGTTTTATATTATCATTAAGTATATTATTATTTTTATTATATTATTGATTATTATTATTATTTTATATTATTATTAATTATCTATTACATTTTTATCAGTTATTATTATTATTATTATTATTATCTTTTTATCATTATTCTTATTATTATTATTATTATTATTATTATGTTATCATTTTTTATCGATTATTATTAATTATATTATTATTGTTATCATCATTTTTTATTATTATTATTATTATTATTATTATTTATTTTATTATTATTATTATTATTATTATTATCTACCAACTATCTGTAGATACTTCCACTACAACCACAATTCCTCCCTGTCTGGAGAAAGAGCGGGATTGAATGAGGATGATGTTGGGGAGGACGACGGCGTCAGTTTCCGTTGTAGGACTGATGCGCGCAAAGGCGGGAGTGCTGACCATTGATTTGCCATCTACAAGGTAATCCCGGGGTAATTCTTGAAATATCTATAATCCTATAATCCATAGACCCAAAGTTCTATTTGTAGAAAATGCCAATCGAATAATTTACACAGAATCACAATTCATGATAGAATTGTGGGTTTTTTTTTCAGAATGGAGAGTGTTTTCGGGGGTTTTTATTTTAACGTTACTTTCAAACATTGAGAAAATTGAGAAAGCAACTCTGAATTGAACCACATTTTGATCTGAAATTAGAAAACGGGTGCCTGGCCGACGAACTTAGTATAATGAAATAATAATGAGTAGTAGTACAGAGTAGTGTATTGTCAATATTATGAGTTATTATCTATGATAATGATAATAATATATATAATATAATAATATATAATATAATAATAATAATAACAAAAATAATGATACTAGTAGAAGTAAGTTCAATATTTGTATTGTGATGATGATGATGATGATTATTATTATTATTATTATTATTATTATTATTATTATTATTATTATTATTATTATTATTATTATTATCATTAATATTATTATTTTTAGTTTATTTTGGGGTTTACCTAGCAATCAATTGAACAAATTACAGAGGGTACAAAATGAGTGTGCTAGACTAGTCTGTAACTCTCCTCGATTCTCACATTGTAGTCCGTTACTGAAAGAGTTGCATTGGGTACCCGTGAAACAAAGAATTATATTTAATAGGGCGTTCATACGTGAAGTTTATACGCGTTTCGTACGTGTATCGTACGAAACGCGTATAACTTGGTATAGCGTTCATACGTAGTTTCAGCCATTGCCTATACACGTATAAGGACCACCCACAGTGAATTCTCTGACGTTATTCTGGTCGTTCATATCATGGAGGTACAGAGAGCAAAAGGAAGGAAGGAAGGAAGGAGGTTACAGAGAAAGAGAGAAAGAAAGAAAGAAAAGAAGCAAGAATGAGAAAGAAAGATAGAAAGAAAGAGAGGAAGATAGAAAGAAAGATATGAAGACAGAAAGAAAGATAAAAAGAAAGATAGAAAAATAGAAAGGAAGATAGAAATATAGACAGAAAGACTAAAATAAAGATGGAAAGAAAGATAGAAAGACAGAAAGAAAGATAAAAGAAAGATAGAAAAATAGAAATGAAGATAGAAAGATAGAAAGACAAAAAGAAAGATGGAAAGTAAGATAGAAAGAAAAATAGAAAGACCGATAAAAAGAAAGATAGAAAGATTGATGGAAAGACGAAAAGAAAGAAAGATAAAAATTGATAGAAAGAAAGACGGAAAGAAAGATAGAAAGATACAACAAAAGATAGATAGAAAGACGGAAAGAAAGATAGAAATAGCGACAGAAAGAAAGATGAAAAGAAAAGGAAAAAGAATGAATCAAAGACAGACAAATAAAAGAAAAATAGAAAGAAAGATAGAACGATAGAAAGAAAGAAAGATAGAAAGATTGATAGAAAGACGGAAAGAAAGATAGAAAGACAGAAAGACGAAAAGAAAGAAAGATAAAAAGATTGATAGAAAAAAGACGGAAAGATAGAAAGATACAACAAAAGATAGAAAGATTGAAAGAAAGACGGAAAGAAAGATTGAAAGAAAGACAGAAAAACGAAAAGAAAGAAAGATAAAAAGATTGATAGAAAGATAAAAAGAAAGATAGAAAGAAAGATATAACAGTAGAAAGATGGAAAGACAGAACAAAAGATAGAAAGTAATATAAAAAGAAAGATAGGACGATAGAAAGAAAGATAAAATGAAAGAACAAAAGATAGAAAGATACAAAAAAAAATAGACAGGAAAAAGAAGGAATGAAAGAACAAAAGATAGAAAGATAAAACAGAAGATAGAAAGGAGGAAGAATAAATGAAAGACAGACAAATAAAAAGAAAAAAGATAGAAAGAAAAAGAAAGACTGGAAAATGGATGAATAAAAGACACAAGAAAAAAGGAAGGAAGAAAGATAAGAAGAAAGAAAAAAGAAAGATAGAAGGAATTAATGAGGAAAAAAGAAAGAGAAGAGTATATAGAAATGAGAAGAAAATAAAGAAATAAGATATAAAGAAGCAGAATTGGAGAAACGATGAAGAAGGAAAATGGACTACATGTATAATATACTGGAAGTGTCACATTCGTAAGCCCCACCCAGTTAAACACGTATTGCTACAGCCGGTCGTTCATACGTCCGTTATACGCGTATTGTTGTACGAAGTACGTTCGAAACGCTGATTAAATGCCAGGATAGCTATACGCGTTTCGAACTGAGTTTCTTTGTACGATGGCATTCACACGGGGAAATTTATACGTACTTCGTACGAAACTCAGTTCGAAACGCGTATAAAAAGCACGTATGAACGCCCTATAAGACTCTGTTAATAACATTCAAAGCAATTCATGGCAAGTCACCAGTGTACATACAACAAATCATCTACTCAAATGCAGTACCGCCTCCGAAGTTCTCGAGATAATACACTACTGAAACATCCATCAGGAAAGTCAAAAGTTACCCTCGGTGACAGAACATTTTTGTATGCTGCCCCCAAACTGTGGAATAATCTTCCATTGTTTCAAAATCGCCATCGTAAATGAGTTTAAGAAGAGGTTGAAAACCCACTTGTTTCATATTGGAATTTAACTAGTGTTTGTTACATGTTTATACAAAATAATTATATTGTAATGCGCAGTGGAGTATATTATTATAGTATCTGCGCAATATAAATGTCCTTTAATATTATTATTATTATTATTATTATTATTATTATTATTATTATTATTATTATTATTATTATTATTATTATTATTATTATTATTTTATTATTATTATTATTATTATTGTTATTATTATTATTATTATTATTATTATCAT
>JZLH01S0604854.1:0-12000 GCA_001188425.1 Eucidaris tribuloides | reverse complement strand
AATATAATGAGCTTTAATAATGATTTACGGCTAATTCTGATTAGCATAATTAATAATAAAATAAAATAATAATAGTTGCGATTTATATAGCGCCTAAATGATACTCATCTTAAAGCGCTCTTTACACTAACTATTACCCCCTGATATCACCCCCCCTCCCTCCCCCCCCTCCCCCCCCTCCCCCACCCCCCCCCCCGTGATATAACAATAGCAAAAAACCCCCTGATTAGGTAAGGGAAGCAAAAATGACCACGTATAACAGGGCTGCTAATAGACATGTTCTATATCACACAATTTTCTTCTGGGAGATTTGGCCACTAAGACAGTTTGCTGCTATAGAAAGAGGTGGCGCTAATACAGGTTTGACTGTGATACATCATAAAGTCTCATAGAGTTTTAAACACTCTGGCAACTTAAGAGTAATACTGGTTCAATTTTAACAAATTGAGATTCCCTTGATAGTCTCTGATATTTCTTCCGGGATCGTCCTGCATGGAGTTATCTGGTTGGCGTCCGGGGGGGGGGGGGGATACTCAAATTTGTTCGACGGTGTGCCCTGAGCGAACAACCCCCCTGGAAAATGGTACTATTATTAAGTTTTATTAAGAAAAGTGGCATTTTAGATTTATAGGATAAGCAACATCTAGTGTAAATCGTAAAATTTCAAAATATGACCATGTTTAAGATTTTTTCTTAAACCAATACCATGTTAAGGATCTTCAAAGTCACTATAAGGCCACACTTCTGTACCTAGATAGCAAAGTACCGACCCCCCCCCCCCCGGGTTGCATTGTCCCGTGAGAGAGTTTGTCACTAATACAGCACTGTGATCTCCATTTCCTACTAAAAATAGACTCACATTTTAATGTATATCCAAAGATGAGAAGTTATGTATGACACCTAATCTCTTCTTCATAAAGAGAATGAAAAATTAATCCGCAATCGTTGATTATTTTTTTGGCTCTGACCAAATCTTCATCTATTTGTTATACCACAAATGAAAAATTGTGAATAGCCCTGATTGTGAGACAGAATGCCCCGAGGCTCAACAAATAGTGACAAAATGACAGTGAAGAAAAAAAAAGTGTTTGCCAATTATAGTTTGTATGAATGTAATTAATGTTTTCTCTTTGTTAATATCACACAGAACCTTTATTGGATGTCCCTCTTTTGCCTTCTTATCCGCCGAAATTTCCATTCCATTAGCAACAATATTGTAATCTTTCCCTCACAGCCCATACCATCTCCATCTAGTAATCCAGGTATAAAATCCGTTTAGCCAGTAATCGGGGTGATATTACTCGCAACTCACAGAAAATGCTCATTACCCTCCCCATTCACCTATTTGGTGGCATCGTCCTCCTCAATACCAACCTGCATACCACCACACCACTGCTCTTCCATGTCTTCTTTGGTCCCCGCCTTCCCCTCTCAGAATCACCCAAACTCAAGCGCCCTTCTCAAAACATATAACATCCCTCTCAAACATCCATACAACGTCCCGTTCGCCTTCGCCATCTATCCACAGTCCTTCCAAACCCAACATCTGCATCAAAACCTCAATCTCTTTCTAATCAATCATCTTCACACCACACTCGCTCTCAACCATTTTTTAGAAATCCCCATCTCATTTCCCACCAAATCCATGAAAACCTCCATACAATTGTCACTCAACAACCTATAAACTATTCCTTTCATTCAGAGAAACCTTTTCATACACAACTTCGCATTCTGACCACTCAACCATCTCAAACTTGCCCTCCTGTCACAGCGCATTCTGAATCTTATCCCTTACCTGCAATTAGCTCTTTATGACCCTCTCCGCCTCATATCTCTCTGCACTCCCTAACCACTCTCGGGTAACCTCATCTCGATGTTTCCAGCTAGTTAAAAAATCAAAATACATTTTACCATTTATAATTACCTCCATTGATTGTTTTTGTCCAACGGTATTCCAAAATCTACCTAGTCTGTTGCCATTCAAATCTAACGTCGATGTTTAGCTGATGTGCTTTGGGACCATATCTGCCTGCTACTACCATTGAACAAAGAGAGCAATCAGTAAGAAGAGACACCACTTCCAATGATGATCTAAGTGTGATAAAAAAAAAAAAAAATTCTAACTTATTTCACGATGACTACATTAATCCAAACCATTTCCTCCGATCGGATGCTTCACCAGCTATCGATTCGGAAAAATGTAATCCTATAGGCGAGATTCTATCATTGTTATTTTTAGTCAGACATCAAAGAATCTCTGGATTACGCATGAAACCTGGAAAGAAAATAGGACCGTCATTAATTCTAATTTTTGGGTCTAGACACTCTTTTTAGTGCTCTTAGCAAATGTACTTGAAAAAAATCCGGAATCAAAATTGATTTCCTTATGTATTTCATTGTTTTGTGAATTTCTTATGTATTTCTTTGTGTTTTCTACTGTTTTTTCGATGAAATTTGTCGGGGACACTTTTGTGATCATAAACAGCACAAAATTAATTAATTTCAACCAGTAAAAGTAAAAATAATCATACATTTATAAATTTTGGCTGAAAACACAATTTGTATTGGAATTGTACACAAAATCACGTTTTTGAGTGATTTTTGGGGTGACATGCAAGTACAAAATGTTACGTTACTTCAGAACCGCGTACCCGGACGTCGCAAATTTGGTCTCAAAAGATGCGCGAGATTTGAGAGAAAAAAGTCATGAAACACTGTGGCAACTGCTTCGTGCGTTGCAGACATATTGCACGAAACGTCTGGGGAGGCGGATTCCGCCCCCCCAGCCTTTTTAGGGTTAAGTGGTCACTATAGACAGGTTTCACGATCTGCGACTTTGGGGGTGTTGTCCTTGGAGAGAGTGGTCCTCTGGGGAAATAGTCCTAATATCACTGGAGTAATTTTGCCATTTTCACTGCTACAAAGTGAACATAGGGTATCTCTCATTTTTAATTTTGCAGTTCGATCAGGACGTTAAAAAAAAAGTTATAAACAAAATTTCCAGTATGAAGTCGCCCATCACCACCTCACCCTTCAACTTACCTGTGCAATAAATGGTGTGATGATAGCCCCAACACGGGCCGCTCCACTACAACTCCCTATACCCAAAGCTCGAACTGAGGTTGGATACACCTACCATGTCAAATGAAATACATTACAACAAACAAATTAATGCTTAAAGTTTCATTTGATTGTCAATCTTATTCAAATCCATGAGAAACTGGTGATTTGAGAAGACCCTTAGAAACAAGCGTTGCTGAAATTACTGCAGTACACATAGGATATTTGTGAATCCTCCTCAAATTGAGCACTAATTAACCCGTTGCCTCCGAGATTCTGAAAATCCCAGAGTTAACACAGGGCACATCCGGATCCCGGAGCCAACGGGTTAACCATTATTATGAGAAGCTCCTCACAATGACTGGGTCTCCCAATTTTGAGGATGTGTGTAAACTCACAACTCCCCAAGATGATTGGCATTCAAGGGCACACACACATCTTCACATATGTGAGCCGCTCCGACGGTAGGGGCAAAAGTCGCAACGGACGAAACCACAGAAAACGCCAAAAACCAACCCAAACCACTATTTTGGTGAAATTTTTTTATTTCAGTTTTGAAAAGTTTAATATCTATTATATCTAATGTGTGAGTTTCAGCTCTGGAATTGAATTCTAAATACCCCAAAACAGCGATTTTCCAAACCCTTTTCGACGGGTCAACTTGTCGTTCAAGCGAACGATCGTCCGAAACCGGGTTGCTAGGGACAGTGTCACGTGACACCGAAACCGGGTTGCTAGGGACAGTGTCACGTGACATCGGCACGCGGCGTATTTCCAGTATCCTAGCTTTTTCACAGACAGTATGCTTGGTGTGTAACTGTATGTGTGAACATGTGATGCTTTACTATTTTTAATCAAAAACACGAATGAAACTAAGTTCGAATAAGCTCGGGAGGGGACAGCTACTCCGTCCCAACGCTCGTGTAGAATTTCTATTCATTAAAGGTATTGGCTAACATTTACCACAGTTAAAAAAATCTGAGCGGCATGATTCCCCATGCTACCAGTGTCTTTGATGAGGTCTAAAAATGAAGCCCTGAAAAAATTGTATTTCAAAATTATTATTTAGTGCTTTAAAAAAGTGAAAGTCGTAAGTTGACCAGATTCACTTGCCCATTTCCTCCCATAGACTTACTGTGTGTACACCTAGGTTAATAAAACTCGCCCCAAGTTTTATTGTTTATTCATGTATAACTTGCCATTGGCAGTGTAACTTTCCAAACTTTTGTATTCTAGGGTGTTTATTTGTCCATTTGAACACTACTATGTAGCTCAGATATCAAAGTTTGACAATTTTTTAAATTGAAGCTCCACAATGTTAGCCATCACTTTAAACGCACTCTTTTTCTTTTCCCCTGTAATGAAACGCCCGAGTGTCCCATGCTTTTGACTTAGAAATTGTTTTGAATTTTCTCTTTGTTTTCGGAATGCTATAGGGCAATTTTAAGAACAAAAATGCGTAATCTCTCTTTCAACAATCCAGTGCTGATTACAACACAGAAATACAAAGTGGACGCTACCGCAGAGAGAGGTGTGAATTATGGTCGTGTCTCCCTTTTTACATTGGTTTGCATCTCAGAGTTGAGATTATTAAAGAAAGTATTGTATCTTGCTGAAAACAGAAAACGATTTTTGCGACTTTTGCCTCCTACCGTCGGAGCGGCTCACACACCCCAATTGAATTCCTATTGCTCTCCTTTCATCTCATGCTCGACCCAACAAGGTATTTGCTGATAAGCACCTGCAAGCCAGATGATTTGACTAAAGAGTGCTCTAACTGGCAAAGGATTAAATCTGTAGAATGGGTGAAGTTCTAGTTAAGTGTGCAAATCACAAGTAAATATTTGGATTGCAAAACTGTACTTTTTAAACAAGAAAATAATACAAGAATATGTGTAAATACAAAGAGGTAATGTTACAATATAACAGTTTAACAAGCCTTCAATATTATTCTTCATATCAATAATAGCACATAAATTATGAGCAGAGCAGAAGTATAACTTTGGGGATTTGTTCTGTTCACTATTTTTGACAACACCTAATCATAAATTCTACCTACTATAAATTGTCATTTCTTAGATTCACACATACATGATAATATCTGACAAGTTACCACTCTCCCTGCCAAAACAACATTACATTGTAGAGTTGCATATTGCTTTATACCTCAGGAGTGTAGACATATGCCGCTTGGAAAGCCCCTGATATGAATGCCCTGGCTGCAAACAGGAATACAGTCAAGACAGTTCTGAAAGAAAGTGAAAAGAGATAATAAAATTATGTTTATCAAATAGGCCAATTTGCTAATATTCAAATTAGTATACATACCTTTTCAAGAAAAGTTGTTTCTAAAGTGGGTATCTCATCGGCTCAGTTAAGGACCAGTTGGCGACTAGAGTCTCCGCTGGTTGCAGAGATGTCTCTGTGACGTCTCCAGGGAGTCACAGGAAAATCAAAGATGTTCAAATTTTTATATATTTATTTATTTATTTATTTTCTTCTTTTTTTTTGGGGGGGGGGAAACTTGTTCCAATCTCTCTGTAACATCTTCATCAGTTGTCGCTGGGTAACATAAACTACTTTTGTCTGTGACCAGGGAGACATCTCTACAATGTCGCTGGTGTGGGAGGAGGGCTTGCCCCTCTCCTGGTATACAGACTTTATTGTGTTGGGTATAAAAAATAGCCATTTTAATGCACTGTAGACTACAAACCAAACATTTACTCTGCTGTATTGAGATTGAACAGTCAGCTTAGCTTCAAACGTGAAGAAACAAGAAGATGCAAGTGCTTTTCAACTATTCCAGGTCCACGGTAACATCAATTTTCATTAACACTAATTTTCGTTAACGAAACTTCACCTACAGACCAGCATGTCTACGATGGTTTTACAAAATATTTTGTCAAAATTGCGTTATTTTTCAAGTACACAATATCACCTTCATCAGAAAGACCAAATAAACCTTTAAGGACACTATATAACACTGTGGAAGCTCCATTTATTATTGTCAAACTTTGTTATCTGACAGATTTTCAATGGACAAATAAACACCCTGATATACAACACTTCAGACAGTTATTCTGTCACTTGTGAAATATGTACAGATAAAATTGGCACACAAATTATTGTCAGCCGACAAAAATTCTGCAACACGGCAGGCTATGAGGGAAAACTGAAATTGTTGCTCAATGATTTTTACCTTTTAAACGAACTTAATGATCATTTTGAACTGGAATTTTTTTCAGGGCTTCATTTATAGACCTTATCTCAGAGACACTGGTAGCATGGAAAAATTGTGTAATTTACATTTTTTTAAATGGAAACATTGTTATACTATGCCTTTAAGATGATATGATGGAACCATATCTTTCACAAGAACATTCACATATTTGGTCATATTTCTTTAAATCACTATTAACATTGAAATCTAAAAATCCCAATCTTACCTTGTAGTACACAGGAAAAGCAAGAAACAGAAGACAGAGAAAAAGAAAAATTCCAACGCCATAGTTTTCTTTCTACCGACGAGTTCTATGATGAGGAATGTTATGATGAGACCTAAGCAAGAAAGGATATGAGAGAACACATTTAATCTGGGGTATTTCTAATATAATTGATTATTTTATTTTACTTTGAGTCACAGGTGACCCCACAAGGGGGGCAGGGGGCATTTCCCCCCTCCCATAAGAAATGTCACCAATAACAAAAAGCTGGGGTGTTTCGCCAATGAGATTCATAAAATTTTACGGGGTTTTTTACCTTTTTGCGCCCACTCCTCCCGCCCCCCCCCCCCCCACCCCCCCCCCCCCCCCCCCCCGTCGGAGATTTTACCCATGCATTCCCCTGCTTTGAATTTGTTGCAAACAGCATTCCTGGTGCATAAACTCTAGTATACTAACGCAAGCAGCAACATTAAAGGCAGTAAATTCTGATTGATGGTGGAAATTAACTTTTGTCTTTTTGTGTTTTTAGATAGACATATTCATCATCTAAGCATGCCCTGAAAATATCACAATATGCCATTTACATGTAACATGAGTTTCAATAGGTTTGATGTTGTTTTCTGTTGTCTGGTGTGTCATATACACACCTTTAACCCTATTTAAATCTGGGCTATTTCAGACGCCGTTTTACTGTGGGGGGGGGTCAATTTGACCCCCCCCCCCCCCCCCCCCCCGAGATCTCCTGGCGCCGAACTCGCCGCGATCGCCGCGAAAATTTGCATGCGCGCAGAGCCGGATGTAAACTACACGACTGTGTAGTAAAATTTTTAAAAAATTCATATTTTCTATTTTTTAAGTAATTAATTATGCAAATAAGTGTATGAAATTTTTGCTTTCGGCTATAACTCACTAAAAACAGGTAGTAGAATGCTAATTTTTGGTGAAGATATTCATTTTGACATTTCTAACATTTATCTACAAAAACATTTGCCGAATTGGAATTAATTTCTTATGTATTTTATTGTTTTTGGAATTTCTTATGTATTTCTTTGTTTTTTTGACCTTTTGTTTTCTATTGTTTTTTCGATAAAATTTGTTGGGGACACTTTTGCAATCATAAACAGCATAAAATTAATTCATTTCAACCAGTAAAAGCAGAAATAATCATACATTTATGATTTATGGCTGAAAACACAATTTCTATTGATTTGTACACAAAATCACGTTTTTGAGCAATTTTGGGGTTGACATGCATGTATAAAAAGTCGCGCAACGTCGTAACGGTACATCCGATTTTCGCGAAAACAGTCTCAAAAGATGCGCAAGACTTGAAAGTAAAAAGTCGGCAATCGACGCAGTGAAAAAATTTTGCGCGGCGGCATGGTCGCGAAATTCGTCGAGGGGGGGGTCAAATTGACCCCCCCCCAGTTAATATAGGGTTAAGGAAGATTGCTGAATAATTAGTCAGATAGTCCAAAATAATACTCTGGCGTTAAAGCCGAACAGTCATGAAATGACACTTACACACACACAAACTTTTAAAGACCATCGAACGTGGACCCATCCCCCTTTTTGGGGGGATCTTTTTTTTTACCCCCGACCAAGGATATACACACCAAAATTTTATATGATAATCATAGATAAGATGTATATGCGTGTGACTGACTTTTATATCCCTCATCGTTAGTTTCTTGAATTTTGGTTGGTTTTAAGTATGTCACATGATAAAAAATAAACACACTATTTTGTGAGTCTGGGAGATAGTTCTTCACAGGCATGGAATAGTAGTTCACAGGCATGGGATAGTACTTTCATAGGCATGGGATAGTTCATTTAAAGCATGGGATAGTAAATTCTAAAGCTGGATAAATCGTGTGTACAAACACATATACCAAACACTATTTTTTTCCGTGCACGTAAAAGACATAGCATGCTACAAGCATATGGAAGGCTAGCAAAGTTTAAGTTTAACACTGGGATTACAATTAAATGATAATGAGGATTAAATTAGTGTTTAACAGGTTTATGAAATTGGTATTCGACTAACTACAGTATACGTTTATGGAATTTTATCCCTATCTGTACCGCAAATAAAAATGTTGCACAGCTGTACGCTGTGCAACACAAACATACTCCTAGGAGTACTGTAAATACATTTTTGTTTCCTTTTTTTACTTTGTGTAGTTTCCCTGGTAATTCGATGACGGATATAAAACAAATATGTCCTGTCTTGAGAGTCTCTGTTGGAGACTATGATGTCCTCGGTTACGTTGACTGTTAACTATTTTCCCTCGGGACTGCACCCCTGGGGAAAAAAGTACAGTCCACGTAACCTTGGGCTCATCATAGTTTCAACCAGAGACTCTTGTATCAGTACATATTTGTATATTATATCCCTCATTGTAAGTTTCTTGAATTCTAGTTGGTCAAAAGTATGTCACATGATGAACTAGAGCAGTTCGACTGCGCGCAGTCGATGGGTATGCTCTGCAGTCCGCTTCATCAATTGATGGATTTGAAAGCTTACAGCTACATGGTAGCTGCAATTAGGATGAAAGCATTAGCATGTGACCCTTGACAAGTATACAGTAATCATTTAGCGTTCTTAATTATGTGACTAGCTCAATTCCGACATGAGCTTGTGACCTTTGATCTCTGACTTTCACTCAAAATCGAGTCAGTATTGGTGCTTTATATTAGTATTCTCCAATTTAATCAATTCGGACAGTCATACTAAGTTATCACCGTAATGGCCCATCGACATATTTCGGCCGGTGAGCTTGGCTCCAAAATCTGATCGTTTATTGGTGCCTCTAATACATACTTTCACCAAAGTACAATTAAAATCTGACTGGCGTTTCGTTCTCATGGTACGAGCAAATCAGACTTTTAGGAGCCCGGTGACCTTTGACTTCAGGTCCAATCTAATCAGTTTATTGATGCCTTTATACACCTTCACTCACTTACATGAAAATTCACAGGCCGTTCTCAAGTTGTTATCCGCGACGTAACGAGCCCCAAATCGACATTATATTGCGCGCGTGACTTTGACTTTGACCTTTAGCTCAAATCTAATCAGTGTTGATTGGGTGTGCCTCATATAATACGTTCACCTGACCAGCGATCTCAGTTTCGTAGTAACGAGCCCATCAGACTATTTAAGGCCGCAGTGACTTTGACTTTTGAACTTAAATCTAATCAGGTTCATGGTGGCTCACTACATTGCTTTCCCAGTTACATGAAATCTGACTTGGCCGTTCTAAGTTTACGGTACGGCCCAAATGTCTTTTAGCTGGTGACTTTGCCTTTGACCTTTCAGGTCCAAAATCTAATCAGTTTATCTGGTGCTTATTATGCTACTTTCACTCCAAGTTAATGATCATCAACAGCCCGCTCTCAAGTTTATCGTGATACAAGCCCGATAAGGACATATTTTAGGCTGGTGACCTTTGACTTTGACTTTGACTCCAATCTATCTGTTCTTGGTGGCTCATTAATATACTTAACCAGTTAATGAATTCAGCTGGCGTTTTTCATTATCGCTGGTAACGAGCCAATCAGACAGTAGTTTGGAGGCCCGGTGTTGACTTTACCTTTGCCTTTCAGTCCAAAATCTATCGTTCATCGGTTGTATTAATACATCTTCACCGTTACTGACATCCGACAGCCGCTCTGCAGTCCATTCGCTGGTGACGAGACCGAATCAGACATATTTTAGGCCCGGTGACCTTTGACCTTTGACCTTTCAGCTCCAAAATCTAATCAGTTCATTGGTGGCTCATAGTACATACTTGGTCCTAGTTACATCAAAATCCGATCAGGGGTTCTCAAGTTATTGCGGTAACAAGATCCGGTAACGGACGGACGCACGCACGGATGGACAACCCGAAAACATAATGCCTCCGGCAACTTCGTTGCGGAGGTATAAAAATAAACACATTATTCTGTGAGTCTAGGACACAATAGTTCTGAAAGTACTATAACTTTCGGAGAGTACAATAGTAAAGTACTATTGTACTCATTATGAGTGGGATAGTACATTAATCTCTCAACAATGAGGGCGCTATACTATTTGCCCCACCCACGACCGACTAGTACCCGACAGTGGGATCACGATTTGAGCTTAAAAAGCCGAATAAATCGTGTGTACAAAACACATGTACCGTACGCTATTTTTTTCCGTGCGCGTAAAAGACATTATGTGTGCTAACCCCGTATGAAAATCTGGCAAAGTTTAAGATTAACACTGGGTTAAATTCGTCGAGTTTGAGTTAGGATCATAGTTAAATAAGAATGAGGACCAAATTAGTGTTTTATAGCTTTATGAAATTGGTACTCGACTAACTAGAGTATACGTTAATGGAATTGTATCCCTATCCGTACCGCAAGTAAAAATATCGCGCACCTGTATGGCGTGCGACACACACTTACTCGTAGGGGTACCGTAAATACATTTCATTTTCCTTTTTTTTCTTTTGTGTAATTTCCCTGTTGATTCGATGACGGATATAAAACAAATATATTCTGCCCTGAGAGTCTCTGTTTGAAACTATGACGCCCTCGGTTAGATTGACTGTAAACTATTTTCCCTCGGGGCTGTGCCCCTCGGGAAAATAGTACAGTCCATGTAACCTCGGGTTCATCATAGTTTCAACCAGAGACTCTCGTATCAGTACATATTTGTATATTATCTAACAATGGACATTCCCTATACCCAACACCCTCCCCAACCGAGAACATACACACAATTTTAATGTGGATAAAATGGGTGTGTGATTTACTACTTCTAACCATGGATCTATCCATACACACTATACACACCCTAAAACTTCCCTAATACATTCTTTTTTAGGTGAACTTTAATCAGATAGCATGTGCTAGACAACCATGGACGTTCACAGTTGACAAAAGTCCATGTTCGCTTGCACAAACACAAAGAAACACAGACACTAACACACACAACACACACAAATGTGACCCGCTCTGTCGAAATGAGGCATTAGTCGCAAATCATGAAAGTTGAGATTTTGACTGAAATGGAATCCCCAATTCCTAAGCTTTCTAATGATGTATAACTTGTCCCTTTTTATTGATTTATGCGAGCGCAATTAAGCATTTATTACCGCGAAAAGTGTAACTTTCCGAGAAGAAAATTTCGAGAAAATGCGTTTCAAACATTTTGGTACGGGACCGGTTCGACTTCCCTTGTTGATGCGAAGATCTCGATGTCGATGTGGCTGCAGTGATTATGCTAATAAGGCTCCTCCTTAGTAATCTATCGGAGATCCTCGATTGTCAAATGAAAAGACCGTGCACTGAACTAGAACCATCGTTCTGCCGAGTGAGAGGGTAGAGGTCAAGTGTGCATGGATGGTATTCAACTTTACATGAAAACTGCATGGGATTGGAAATTTCATACAATTCAAATAAGACTCAACAAGTTTGTCCACAGAGCAAGTAATGATGAGCATGAAATGAAATCGTAGTATTGTTCGAT
>JZLH01S0604845.1:1400-12246 GCA_001188425.1 Eucidaris tribuloides | reverse complement strand
GGTTGATTGATTGATTGATTGATTGATTCATTCATTCATTCATTCATGCATTTACTTATTTATTTATTTATTCATTCATTTATTATTTATTTATTTATTTTTTATTTTTTTTATTTATTTAGTTAGTTAGTTAGTTAGTTAGTTAGTTATCTAATAGGATACCTTTCAGATAAAGATGTTTCTTGACAACGTGTTAGCTTGGCAGACATAGCATCAAATAATGTATGCAAGTTGTATGTCCAAGTGTTGAAAATGTATTCATAAGTACAGGTAACAGAAATAGCTATCACTAGACTTCGGAAGAGAAAACATCCATAAATTTAAATACATTGTATACAGTTCTATTGTCACAGAGACCGCAACAGTTACGGGGCTGTGGCTTTAAAGGTAAATACTATGATTGGAGGTAGCCCTCAACTTGGGAGGAAAACTGTTTTAGAATTAAGTGATCTATACAAGGATTCAGCTGTGACAGTTGAGTGGGCAAATGTTGACTGGTTTTAAACGAACTAAATTTATTTATCAATTATATTCATCATTGTGATAGGCAAATGTGTTGTATGGCTGGTTTTGATTAATCTCTATTGTGAACAAGATTAGTGAAATACTGGTTTGCCCATGCTTGATTCTCTTCAAGTGAATAAATTCAAGACAAATCCTTCCATCCAAAATAAACACTTCAGCTAGTGTATACTTCAGGTACATGTATGTCCCAACTCATCTGGTTCTGGAGGCAATTTCACGTGTTCCCAATCATCGCCCTTTAAGCTCTGAGCGATGTGTGTACATTAGCTTACACAATTTGGGAATCTGAGCTATCTCGCAAGTCTTCCGACTTAATCCTGAGGTTTCTCAGGGTTAGATCTTCCGAGGTATGTCCGAATTTCATGCTCACGAATCTCGGTTTGACTCCGAATTCCTGAGACTCTAAGGGACTCCGGGATCGCCCAGAGGTTAACTTCGAGCGTGTAGATGACTGGGAGTTAAATCGTCACGAGTTATCCTACGTTTAACTCCGAATTTGCATAATTCCGTGTCGACTTTAACTCCGAATTCCTGAGACTCTAAGGAACCTGGGGTAAACCCTGGGTTTAACTCCGAACGTGTAGGCACGACTAGTGTTACATTTATGGCACCATTGTTTGAATTTCATAATAAAAACTCGTCATTTCCTGAGGGGGTTTTTTTTCGTGGTTTTGGGGTGTATTGAATAATCGCTGCTGGCATAAGCCAGCATGAGCCCCCGCTCTGATTGGCTAAATGCCGACATATCGAACAAATCGTGGAGCAAATCAGATTGCGACAAAAGTACTATTTACGGATTTTAAGTACTATTTACGGCTTTGAAGTACTATTTACGGATCCGTAAATAGTACTTTCTCACAAACCCGCACGGTATTGTGTTTATTTTTCATCATCTGACATTCTTTTAACCAATCAATGAACAAAAATAGCCTATATGAATGCAGTTTATAATAGGGGATACCTACGGGGAAAATGGTCATGCGTAGGGGAAAAGTGGGGTTTTTGATGATTTGTAGGGGATTTAGGGGGTTTTGACAATTTTTAGAAATATTCTTAAATTCCCGAAGGATTTCATAGAATTTCCGTATATATTCGTCCGTTTGTCCATCTCCGACGAAGAAATCGAGATCAAAATATTGACCCAAGTCCAGGACTTGGGTTATTCTTATATGCATACTAAATTTCACTCCTTTATTTTTGGCACTTCCGGGGTGAATTATAATTTATTATTTATACACAAGATGAGCCCATCCATGCATATGCAACAAATTCCCATGTTTAACTCAATTTGGCCAAAAAATGGACTTGGGTCGTTTTTATATTCATATATTCAATTGCACCAAACATGGCCGGGAAAATTGACACCTCTTCTTGTCATGATTTTGGATAGCCCCACGCTAAGGTGAACTAAGCTGCAGTGCACTCCCGTTATAACGAGCACTGTTATAACAAAATTCCTCCTACAACGAAGTAAAAAATAAGTCCCAAAATCATTATCTACATCTCTTTCTATACTTTGACTGTTCAGTTATAACGAAATTTCAAAACATGTGTACAACGAAAAAAAACTGCCGGTCCCGAGGACTTCGTAATAACGGGAGTTGCCTGTACTATGCAGCTGCATTTCTTATTTCATATCAAATTAACGCTGAGAAAATTACACCAAACGAGTTGCCAGAGATATTAGTTACAATATTTTATTCCATACTTATTTCATTGTAATAAAATACATGTCGGTATAATTATTATACTGGAATATAACATCATTTGAAAGAAAATATATATACAAGATGTGCATACGGACATTTTCATTTAATGTGCCATGAGCTACATAAAAGCTGTGTATTATTATTGAAATAAAAACAGATGAAGTCTTCTAAGAAAAACAAAATTTTCGCCTGAAACATTCAGGAAAGAATTAAGTTTTACCTTTTCATTTTTTGACTCAAACTGCACACACGTTACTTTGATTGGTATGAAATTAAAGATCAACAATTGCATTTTTAGTTCCTGCTCAACATAAATACTTTCATCAGATTATTTAAAATTAAATAACTGACTTCACCTCAAACATCTCCACCATTGTTGTCATTACCAAAAGGCTTTAGTTATTTCAATAAATATTGATGTGCTTTATCAGCGCGTTTCTATTGAGCCTACCGTACTTATTCGGATAAAATTTAACCGGCTAATAGCGGAGAAAGTCTCTTTCTATTGGATTGCGTTTTCCGGAAAGCACGATCGATCCTAACGGGATCGTACGATTACCGGCTTAGAGTCTGTTGACCTGGGTTGCCGCAAGGTATTGTGGGATAACGGAGGTCAAATTTATGCTCAATGAAACACACGCGCGCTGCAGCCAGGGGTCAAGTATTCCCATCACTTGGTTTATTTCCGGTTTCTCACCGGCAAAAGACGGATAATAGCGGAGGTCTGTTTCTATTCACGTCTTACGGTATCTTTCTCTGCTATTATCCTATCCTGCAAAAAGCAGGATAAATACCGGTGAAACTTTCTCCGCTAAAAGACGGATAATGGCGGACGTCTGTTTCTATTGAGATCTTTTCCTTCATTAGCCGGTTCATTTTGGAAAACTACCTTCAATAGAAACACGCTCTATCTCTAAAAATATATCAATTGTTTGGTTTTATATTCTGGACGTTGCTGACACCATGTTTTATTCATAACTAGAACAATTCGACTCTGCATAATCGATAGGTATGCCTCTGCTCACTTTCTAGCATGCTAAAATAGACTCTTAGCAGACATGATAAAAATCCACTTTTATGCTTGGGATCTAATAAAACCTTGGATAAATCCCAACATCAAATCTAAACAAGGCAATAGCAAAATTGTGTCTCACCCATCCGTGACTTAATAACATGAAGGTTTCCCTAAGTACATCCCTGACCCTAGTTTGATGTCACAAGAAAGCCCTGCAGGAAAACTTCAACATTTGACCTAAAATGGCCTTTGAGATCACCAACCTCTGACAATAACATGACAGTACCCTAAGTGCATCTACGACCAAGTTTGGTTGAAAAGGGACCAATGGTTGCCAAGTTATATGTCATGAGTGAGTCTTGCAGGTAAACTATAACATTTGACCTCAAATGATCTTTGAGGTCACCATATGACCTCTGACAGCAGTAGAACATGGTGGCACCCCTAGTGCATCGATCACTCAAGTTTGGTTGCTCTTGGACCAATGGTTGCCAAGTTATGTGTCATAAGAGAGTTTTGCAGGTAAATCTTAACATATGAAAGTATCCTGAAGGTAATCTGTACCAATATGACATGAAATGACCTTTGACCTCACCATGTGACCTCTGACAGCACCACAGCATGATGGCAACCCTAGTGCCTCTATCATCCAAGTTTAGTTGCCATTGGACCTCCGGATGCCAAGTTATGTGTTAAGAGAGTCTTGCAGGTAAACTTTAACATTTGTGACGGACGGACGGGCGCCATTTGGATCCCCGAGTCTCGCCTTCACTTCTGATGGGCGGGTCAAAAATAGCATTCCCAAATGAAATACAGGCACACTGTAGAACTTGAACTTACAGAACAAAATTCATGACCTTTGACTTTGACATACATGTATGACCCCTTCGACTCTTCCAAATTATTTGCCTTTTGTGTTTGCACCTAATCACTAAATCATACTACAAATGAGCATTCCTAACTGGAGTTATGAGCAGAAAATAGCATTCGGGGGCAAAATTCATTGAAGTTTGACCCTTGAAGAATTTGGCCAAAAATCTAATGGTTTCATCCCTGGTGCAGATTTCGTTAAAATTTCTCCAAATGTTCTTCAGGAATCTTGCTCACAATAAAGTGTGGATGCACGGACAGGCAGCCTGAAAATATAATGCCTCTGGCCCCCTTATGGGGTAGAGGCATAAAAAAATGAATTGGCCTAAAATAGGGAGAAAATAAATTGAACATTTAAAAAATAAGAACTTTCTGTAATATCCTATTCAATACTATAGACAAATAGGGACACATTTCAACAAATAGCTAAAAAGTGCATTTTGGTATGCCAAAAAATGAGACAGTTGGTAAGTCTGATGTTTAGACAGCATGTATAAAAAGTAATCCATGCTTAGGAGAAGAATACCCCAACTATTTATTACACAAATTCATAACAATTTCTATACAGAGCAATTTTTTTCTCTCTTTCCAACGATACCTCACTTGCATCAACGATGTTGTGTATGACTGACCGCATTGATCTTAAAGAGAACAATGTCATACAGGCGACTCCCGATATAACGAAGTCCTCGGAACCCGCAGTTTTCATTCGTTGTATCAAAATTTCATTATAACCAAACGGTTAAAGTATATAAAGATATGCAGATAATAATTTTGGGACCTGAATTTCCACTTCGTTGAAACAGGAATTTCGTTATAACCATGTTCGTTATAACAGGAGTGCACTGTATCACACTCTTTGTACGTTTTGGTCAATGGATGAAAGACTGAAGAATGAAGACTGAAAGACTGATACATGGAATCGTGTTTTATAGATGAGGGGTAATCTCACGTTTTTGTAGGTTATGCCAAAAATTGCAAAAAAAAAGGTGTGATTAGGCATTGTTCTCTTTATGAGCAATGTACCCAATCATGCATGACACCAGTGATGCGAGTGGGGTATTATTAAAGAAAGAAAAATCTTGCTCTTCGTGGATATTATACTCACAAATCTCTAAATAATGACATCGGTAAAGCAACCCTCTACATGGATTCCCCTTTTTGTATACACACTGCATACAATGACTACACAAAAATTATGCAAATCACATTACATGTACGCATACATGTACTTGCACAAGCTCAGCACCAATAAAGAAAAAAAATCATAACTTCCACCAGCAACTAAAAAATCTACAATCACTTTTCAAATGTGTGGCAAGTTTGACCTGATTCATTTTCATGTGTGAATACTGCATACATAATTTGCATTTGTAATTTTGCATAGATTTTAATTATATAAATGAATATTTAGAATGTGCACACATGAACAATGGAATGTCAATATATCATGGTCAATCACAATCAAAGATTTCCTTAAATACATGTATAATGTTTCAAATTGAGATGATGGCCAGATTCAATTCCAACTATCTCAAAATTTAATAAAAAAAAATAAAAATGATATCAGGAATGAAAATATTATTCCACCTTTTATTCCGGTTTCATTTCATACTATTACACATTTTCTTATCCCCTGACTCACTTAATCATAACTTTTATTCAGGTTTCATTTCATACACATTTTCGTATTCCCCAACTTTCATAACTTTTATGATTTCATTTCATACTATTACACATTTTCTTTCCGCGACTCTCTTCATCATAACTTTATTCAGATTTCATTTCTTACACATTTTCTTATTCCCCGACTCTCTTCATCATAACTATTATTCAGGTTTCATTTCTTACACATTTTCTTATTCCCCGACTCTCTTCATCATAACTTTTATTCAGGTTTCATTTCATACACATTTTCTTATTCCCCGACTCTCTTCATCATAGGTTTCATTTCATACTATTACACATTTTCTTATCCCCTGACTCACTTAATCAGAACTTTTATTCAGGTTTCATTTCATACACATTTTCGTATTCCCCAACTTTCATAACTTTTATGCAGGTTTCATTTCATACACATTTTCTTATTCCCCGACTCTCTTCATCATAACTTTTATTCAGATTTCATTTCATACACATTTTCTTATTCCCTGACTCTCTTCATCATAACTTTTATTCAGATTTCATTTCATACACATTTTCTTATTCCCTGACTCTCTTCATCTTAACTTTTATTCAGGTTTCATTTCTTACACATTTTCTTATTCCCTGACTCTCTTCATCATAACTTTTATTCAGGTTTCATTTCATAGCAACATTTTCTTATTCCCCCGACTTTCTTCATCATAACTTTTATTCAGATTTCATTTCATACACATTTTCTTATTCCCGTGACTCTCTTCATCTTAACATTTTTATTCAGGTTTCATTTCTTACACATTTTCTTATTCCCCGACTCTCTTCATCATAACTATTATTCAGGTTTCATTTTTACACATTTTCTTATTCCCTGACTCTCTTCATCATAACTTTTATTCAGGTTTCATTTCTTACACATTTTCTTATTCCCTGACTCTCTTCATCATAAATTTATTCAGGTTTCATTTCTTACACATTTTCTTATTCCCTGACTCTCTTCATCATAACTTTTAATCAGATTTCATTTCATACACATTTTCTTATTCCCCGACTCTCTTCATAACTTTGGTTTCATTTCTTACACATTTTCTTATTCCCTGACTCTCTTCATCATAAATTTATTCAGGTTTCATTTCTTACACATTTTCTTATTCCCTGACTCTCTTCATCATAACTTTATTCAGGTTTCATTTCATACACATTTTCTAATTCCCCGACATTCATCATATCTTTTATTCATGTTTTGTTTCTTAAACATTTTCTTATTCCCTGACTCTCTTCATAACTTTTAAAAATTTATTCAGGTTTCATTTTTACACATTTTCTTATCTCACGTGAGCTCTCTCTCATCATAACATTTTCTTATTCCCTGACATTCATCATATCTTTTATTCATGTTTTGTTTCTTAAACATTTTCTTATTCCCTGACTCTCTTCATAACTTTTATTCAGGTTTCATTTCATACACATTTTCTTATTCCCTGACTCTCTTCATCATAACTTTTATTCAGGTCTCATTTCTTAGACATTTTCTTATTCCCCGACTCTCTTCATATCTTTTATTCAGGTTTCATTTCTTAAACATTTTCTTATTCACTGACTCTCTTCATCATATCCGGAATCTATTTGCAAAATGCACTAATCCACTTTAGTAACTTTGGAGAAAAAAGCAAGTTCTAGCTGAGTTTATACACACGCCTAAGTAAAGTAAGACGCAACATTTCCCCACTTACTTGCGTTACTTGGCTTAAAGTTATATCCTTAAGTCATGTACTGATGGATAACTGAATTTTGGAAAATAAATGGATTTGGTGCCTTTTGCAATAAGCGCTTCTTTTATATTTCTATTAATGAGATGGAATGCCTACAACATATACATGGCAAGAATACATGGAATAATCCTCTTCTTATTCAAAGTGGAAAAAAAATAGAATTCAATATTCATGTCAGATATATAAAGGGAGAAGGCAAGATTGAAAGTGTCCTCGAATTCAAGACACAATGCTCACAGAATCAAGTATACTGTTTTAATTTCTGAAAATTTCATAGTCACACATTTCTTATTTATAATGACATTATCGAGAAATGCTATTACAGTGAAATTTATGTAAATACAATGGTATATAGAAGAAAATAACATTCAAGAACCTTCTGCAAAGTGTACGAGCATGAAACACAGTTTTCGTGGAATTATAGTGACCGTTACACTTTGATTTGAATTATAGTCTCACAGAGACAAAAATTCCCACCATAGCACATGCACTAAACAACCTTTGGTTTTTGCACATTTTACAAATTCTAGGTAATTACTGATCCTCACATTTCACAGACATGTACCTTCAACATAGCCTAGAAGGGCATGAGTGTAGTTTTTGTCGTGTGGTGCTGGAGGTGCAAATGAGATCCCCTAGTCTTTAAATCAATCTTGTCATCACAAAAAATCTTCCATGATGCAGGGCTCCACACTTATTTTTTTTTTTTTTGCTGGTCCTCAGGGCAAGTGAAATTATCACTTTTAGATTTTTACTTATCTGAATAAAAAATTTACTTGCCCGAAAATAAACAATAAAAAAATATTCAAAATTATTCTCCACTAAGACCTTTTTATGGCATTGGAAGTTTGTAATTTTAATTCTGGGGGTTGTAAAATGTGTGATTTCTGAGTTATAAAATAAAGTATATAGTGAAAAACATGATGGAATTAATAGCTGAACAAACAATTTCACATATATTTTATTCAATTTTTTTTTAAGCCACTGGCTAAAATTAACCACAGTTTAACAAAATCTGAGCTACATAATTCCCCATGCTACCAGTGTTTTTGATAAGGTCTAAAAATGAAGCCCTAAAGTGAAAATCATAAGTTGACCGGATTCACTTGCCCATTTCCTCCCATACACTTACTGTTTGTAGATCTAGGCTATTTTTTACTCGCCCCAAGTATTAATTGTTTATTCATATCTTGTCAGTGGCAACATGAATTTCCAAACTTTTGTATTGTACGGTGTTTATTTGTACATTCAAACACTACTATATAGCAAAGTTTCGTATTTTGTTAAATTGAAACTCCACAATGTTAGCCTTTCACTTTAAGACTTTGAATATGTTTTTTCATTTGAGGGGATCAAAAAGTTTACTTTCCCCATTGGGCAAGTAAATTTAAACATTTTGAGTTTTTACTTGCCCAACATGAGATTTTACTTGCCCCGGGCAAGTGAGCGAGTGCTAGTGTTGAGCCCTGCATATTGTGGCAGCAATCATTACTGAATACTTGATTACTCCTTCGTCCAAACAACCAAAGGCACTCTACGGCAATGTCTCCAGTCAATGGCAGTCCATTACATCACTGAATGATGGTATAGACACACTGGAATCTTTAGTGAACAATCCAAGTTTTTATGTGAGTTCTGTTCTCCACCACTCACCAGACAGAACTGTATAGTCTGCTTTGCTCATGAACATATTTCTTTATTTATGACATTTCCAAAGAACGAATGTCCATTTTCTTCGCTGACACCTGTCATTAGTTGGTCCATTGTGCCATTAGCTACAGCCTAAACCCTGATGGCATCCTTCTCACCTTTTCACAGATTCCAGCTCTTACACCTATATTTTGCCACAATCAAGATCAGTGCAGTGCACACAACATCCATTTGGCATGGACACAACCGGTTCCTGTGGCCAACTGACAGAGTGAGTTATTTCATGTCTTTCATAGGTCTTCGTCACCAGAAAATGATATTCTGTAGATTTGTAGTGCAACATTCGCATGAACACCATGGTTCTAGTCACATATCAACTTAATCTTGATCACATGATTTGATTTTAGTCTCATGACAAGGATCTTATCACATGATGTAGCTTTGATCACATGATATGATTCTGACAAGACATGATTTTCTTCTGAGAATCTTATTGCATGAATTGATTACAATAGCATAACTGACATGCAACTGACCTGATGATAATCACATGACTTAGTCCTAGTCACATGACCTTTTCATGTTAATCACATGACTTGTTTCTGGTCACATGTCACCTTGATGTTAATCATATGACTTGACTCTAGCCTCATGTCAAGGATCTTATCAGATGACATGGTTTTGGTCACATGAAGATCGTATTGCATGAATTGATTTTAATGTCATAATTTGGTTCTGGTCACATGATGTGGATCTGATCACATGATAAGGATCTGATCACATGGCGATGATGTGATCACATGACTAGTAGGATGTCCCTAAGAGTGCCTCCACGTTGTCATAGTCCTCCTCCTCATCACTGGCCATCTGGTCTCCGTTCTGGGAATGCCTCGGGACAAACTCGGCTCGGATCGCATCCAGCTCATCCAGTTGTTGCTATCATGGAGAAAATGCAAATAAAGTGTTAGAATAGACACCAGCAGATTTGCCTTTTCTGCTGACCAGAACAAATACTGAAGCCTAAAGTAAATGACATGATTGGGGGTAGCCCTCAACTTGGGTTGAAACTACACTAGAATCAAGTAAAACTATAATCATAGTTTGAAGGCTAAAAAAGAAAATGTGAAGAGATTCATTGAGAATGCAATTAATCCACTTTTATTACTTTGAAGGAAAATGCATTTATTTGCTCAAGTTTGTACATCTTATCTCTTCAGAAAAAACAGGCTTCACAGCAATAAAAATCAATTTTGCTTTGCCGGAATTTACTTCAGTCAGAAAATTTATCAATGCTAGCAATGCTATCATGCAAGGGTACGGATTGGGTTCAAAGTGTATCAAGGGAAATCCATACTGGTCACTTCAGTTGACCAGGATTGAATTCAGGGGGTTAGAAAACCCAAAGAATGAAGTGGACAGTGGCGTATCTAGGAAATGCAGTGCCCGGGGCATGTGCTAATATTGCGCCCCTTCCAACAATTGAAACAGGGGGGCAAGTACTGAAATCGCGCCCCTTCCAGCAGCTTCTGCCATGGCCAGTGTCGAAATCGCACCCTTTCCAACTTTTTTTGGCCGGTAGCTTGAAGAGTTATTTGTGAAATTAATAATTCAATGTCATTTTTCCTCTCCCTTTTCTACCAGTTTCTTCCCTTTTTCTTCATTTTCCC
>JZLH01S0604844.1:2348-14848 GCA_001188425.1 Eucidaris tribuloides | reverse complement strand
ATGGAAATCTGTTTTCCTTATACTTGGATTTCAGTAACAGTGTGTATTTTTTCCATATTTCATTGGCATTTGATACTCGAAAAAAATACACATGCATGTACAAGCAAACAATACACGCAAATGCCATTATTAACTCCTACAAACACATACCAAAATACATAGACAAGCACACACATACAAACACCTACACGAATCCCCTGACAGTACATGCCCACTTATTTACTGTATAAACCTTCAGGCACTCTATTTCATATTTCCCTTTTCTTTAAAGATTTCATTCTGTGGTTTGTGAAAAGACATCTCTACAAAGTAAGGTGTATTAATTAAACCCTCGGGGTAAAAAGGAGGAACAAAAATAACTGCCAAATGACCTCACCATACATCTATTGGCCACTCATACTTGTTTGTGCTTTTCCAGAATGGGAAAAATAATGGAATATATAATATACACACAATAGATATGTTTACAAATTTGTTTGGGCTATTATACATGTGTACTCAAGTACACATAAATAGCTGTCTGGCTGCTTGTAACTTGATAGATTTACACAATCATAAACATGTATGTTTACGTACATGTATATATATATGCTATATTTATACATAATAGTATCTATAGGCCTATATTGTTTTTTGTTTTTGTTTTTCGCTCCCTCTCTCAGCTCATATATGGGAATTAGCAATCCCATGGTTAAGAGAATAAAATAGACACATTATTTTGTTACACAGCTCAAATGAAAGAAAAAAAATTCAAAGAAGTCATTTAAAAAAGTTTTACATTCTAATCCAAATGTTTGTATAATAACCTGTAAGATGGTTTAAAATTTAAGGACAGACATACATTGACATTATCACAAAGATTCCATTTGGTTTGAAAAAAGCAATATTAAAAAGTGTCTATTTTTTAAAGGAAAAAAGCTATAGTTAGAAAAAACACTACCATCTCACCTGGATTTTCTTGTGAGCTCTGTGCAGACATTTGTGTTGGTTCCATACAAACGGTGCCATTGACCAACGCCGCTCTCTCTTGTGCATCGTGAAATTCCACATCAGATTCAAATTGTCCAATCACAAGACAGGTGGTGGAATGTCACCTGACTGGCACATTCATCATGTGTTTATCAGTTTCCTTTGTCCTCATAAAGTTTCAATTGTCCAGTCACAGTTCATAACAGTCAGCAATGTCCAATGAGAAATCGTGCAGTGTCACCATACATGTAACTGTACATTGGAAAGATCAGAATTTTGCGTGCATGATGTATCATCATGACTATGTAGTACACTATACATTGTGTATTATTTCTACAATGCAACAATGTTTTGAACAGAGTAACTGAACAAATGTTTAATATTCAGTATGTACAACAATGATCCATAAGTGACACTGTTCGATGCACTGTTATAACCAATCTATCGGCCCATGAATTGTCAAACTCTCGGTCACTTTTAGGCTGCTATATCATGAAACCAAATCAGCAAATCAGAATGCTTGCTTAACATCACAAAACTCACAGTGATTAATAGTAACTCCTTGCTCCAAAAGTTTAGTTTTTGTCTCCAGTTTTGATAAAAGTCACTGCTTGAAACACGCTGTAAGATGGTCCATCCATGGGTTCACACTCATCACATCACTGTGAGATAAATGAGAGTGGCAGGGCTGTACTCTCAATGCAGTCTGCACTGTGTACCAACAATTATTATTCCAGACACATCACCTTACAAACAGTTAACGATAAGATGCGAGAGGGGTTGATCCAAGACAATTAGAAAGGATGGGTCTTATGTCGAGCACGTCACTCTGCCCTCCTTAACGCTTCGATTGACTCCAAATACATTTCCAAACTATAGAGCTTGTATTTCTTCTTGTCGCGTGCCTTGGCAAAAAGTTAGAAGATTCAATGGGTTCATGAATTTCTAGTATCCGTGATGATTTATTATTCATAGAAGCGCATTAACAGAACAGAGAAATGGGAATGCATTTACCATGAAGACAACTTCCTTATTTTTTTCTATTGCACAATATTGCACACCAATAATGACATGACCTAATAGAATTGACTCACTTCATTAACCCTTGAAGATGATACAATTCAAAAATGTCCATTTGCTTACACTGATGGAATGGAATTTTTATGACAACTCTCCAGTCCTGCCACTAAATAACTAAAGCAACACATAATTCTTTGACAATACAGTAGTACTGAATTTAAAATTCTCCAATCAGATATTAAAGAAACCTTATTAAACACCTTGGGAGAAATAAATTTATGTGATAAATTGTCTTGAAGCAATTTTACTTGTACTGAATATGGTGAATATATCCAAGGAGTGCATGCCCCAATGCCCAAATTGTTAGCCGGTGGAATTAAAACCACAATCTTGTGATCGTGAGATTTCCACGTGTGGTAATAACATCACAAAAACTCACAGACTGGCTGTAGGCACTTCTAAGAATCCAACAAATCAAATGCAAATTATCCAAAATCACAAGTTGTAGGAAACAATCAGGTAAAAACAACTATCATTTCAAGTTGGAATCAAGGGAAATCCCCCTCTGCAAATGAGATGATGATGGTGATAATAATGATGATGATGATGATTGGGGTGATGATGATGATGATGATTTGGAATGATGATGATGATTATGATAATGATGATGAGGGTATGATAATGATGATGATGATGATGATGAGGAGGAGGAGGAGGAGGAGAACGACGACAATGCTAGTGATTTAAATGACAATGACAAGATCAAAGAAATGATCCAGGATCAACAATATTGAGAGATGTACAGTATGCTACCACAAGAATAACCAATACAGATATGTCAAAACAAAACTACACAATCCTGCATCAACTAGACAGCAATTGTATCCATTCTACTATACATTTAATCTAGATAAGATTTAAAGTAAGTTATTGGCCCCTATTGCTTAAATGCTTATAATAACAATATAACAAAGGCTCTAATAATAAACACACCAAACACTATCCAAAATGCAAGATCAAAAGAATCCTACAGTGTTCAGCTGAAATATAAGGCTATGCAGCACCCAAGGTTGCGAAAGTAGACAAAAATTGTAGCGGGTGATCGTGGCAAAAATAACGACTATGAAAAAACAAAGTCACATGAGCCCACACAGAAGCAGTCACCTGCTCAACGATTGGAAATGGTGTACGGCCAGCCCTTCAATCGATTGACGCATCTCATCTAACGATAGGCGCAAGATGGAACCACGGCACAATGCAATTCCACAAATGTTACTCTGAGGAATTTTGACTCGAGGTGATGAAGACGATGATAGTCAAATAATGATGGTGACTTCTAAAAATTGCCCAAACGGGTTCGGCGGGAATGCTGTTCATGTATTAACCTGTGCACTACACAGACAGACACAGAGATTGAATATAATGGGGGAAAAGCTTTCATTCTATTAATATTGAAACACTCGTATGCACATTATAAATGTTACATCAGTGTGTTACTCATTAAATGCTAATTCAGCTGAATGTTACTAGCAGAGGCTGGTCTCAAAACACATTGCTATAAACTGATCAGAACATGATTACAGCATGGAACAAAAGGTTGCCGATGTGCAGACAATTAGCTTTGTCGAGGCGGCTTAACATCCACCTAAAAATCCATCATTACTATGACGTAGAGATGGTAATTAAATCATCAAAAAAGCAGTGATGAATGTGTTTCTATTGTTATATCAAATGTGAAACTTCAGGGTTTGATGACAATCACATCCGAAATTGGTGATGTTCCTCCCAAAAGTGACTTTGTTGGCTGACAGATCACAGATGAACAGATGAACTGATCATCTTGCATCTTAATTAGAAGTCATAAAAAGTTATAGGACACAATTTCAACACTTCCTGAGTACACCGGGCTGAAATATTTCACAATTTACTACTTGCATGCAACACCTGCAGAAAGCCAACAGTGTCCATATATTGGCACATTCCATCAAAGGTGTGTTGCATAGAAGCTGGGGTCAATGACCTCGCAGCCTGTTATACCAGTTCCAAGCGCACCTACGTTTCCAGATTTGGTGATGTGTAGTGATCGATAATTGCTAAAAAGGCAACAATTTGCAGTGATCAATAATCACTAAAATGGCCACAGTTAACCCTTTCACGTCTCTGTGATCATCTGGCCATTGAGGTGAACAGAAATAAATCTACATTCATCAACGCTGAATTTGTTTTGCTGAGAAGAGCCACAGAGTAGAAACCAGAAGAGATAAACAGAGTTATGGTTATTTTGATGATCGAGTAATAATGGATGCTAAACATTCACCTTGTGGGTCACTCTGTAATATGTCAACAAGGTCTACCTACAAGAAGGTAGTGGTTTGTTCTGCCATAAATCCAAGATATATTACCCCTTTGCCTCCGAGATTCTAAAATCCCATAGAGTTAACACAGGGCACATCCGGTTCCCTAGCCAGTGGGTTAACTGATTGATTCAATGAAGCAGGAGAAACTTGACAAATTACCGAAGTGCAACATAAGTTACATACATGTATCAGGTAGATGCATCACCTTGTAGTACATTCCTACACAGTAGCTTCATTTATATTTCACAATAATTAGGATGCATGAGATATGTTGTCTGCTAACGACATCAGTCGGCAAACCCACTTAATTTATGTCACGTCCAACGAAGCTATCATGCTGTACAATTCAAAACACTGTCAATAAGTTGCATGAGGAGCACACACAAATAAAGTCTGATCCACTTCGCTGCTGTCCCACCATGGTAAGTGTGGAATAAAGCTAGCCTGGCGTATGGAATTATAAAACATTTTAAAAAGTCCATACAGAGATTTTAATTAAAAATGTGAGATTATGCAGTGCCAGTAGTTGTGTGCATATTTCAGGTGTGATCCGTCTTGCCCACGGTGCTGACTGTAACTCATATCTTCCTTCTCCTCCTCCTCTCTTGGAGAAAACACCACCACCAATTTCCTATTATGAATGATCACAACCGTCACTTGGACATTGAAATGAGAGTTTTTGACAGATATTGTCCGCAGGATGTGTGTGTGGGAAATGTTGCCAATAAAGATCCACACAATGGAATGGAGTGCATTAGATTATTAAAAGCTACAAGGATGAAATACATTCAGCGGATGACATTCCGCGAAATCCACCTGCATGTAACCTTGTATGCCATACAGCGGGTGGCTAACATTCAGCTGTACATGCTCCTATATGAAATTACAGCCATTTCAGTCTCCATTCACCGGCTTGTTATTTTACTAATCCTAGGGTTCGCTTAGAATTGAGTTTACAAGCGGTATCAGTTGCATGCAGTCAACACTCTGACAGTGGCACCCGATAACAAAACACTCCTGTAATCTAGTCAGTCGGCGATTAACAACACAGCCTGATAACTTAATACCCACTGTAGAATTCCAGACAAGCCTCCATTCCCATACATGTATACACTGCTGAGAATCTTTTTTTTCCCTTATTTCTTCAATAGATACTTCAAACTTGGCAATAAATATTTCTTTAGATGAATGATGCTGTTAAAATATGAAAAGATACTACAGTACATTTTTAGTTAATATGGTTCGCTTGAAAATTATGTGCTTGTGTCCAAATTAAAAGATCTCTGAAAATAATTTAAGAGTTTGGATACTGATCCAAAACTGTTTCATTTTTTTTTCTCTAAGTCAAACGGCGCGATCGCAAAACTGTTTCATCTTTTGTCTTTAGTCAAACTCACCAACCATCCAGTGTAATATCTGTATTCCACAAGCGTGCACTGCCCAGCGGCTCCAGCTCCACTAGCATTAATCAACTGAGAGGTAATATCATTCAAGGCTTTGATCGTCAGAATGATGAAGCCCTTTTTGCCAGATTAGACTTTGCCTTAGATATCATACATAATAATGAGTATGTCCATGGATGGGGACACATTTTGACTGAACATTTAAAATGTGTCTCATCTACATTCTCTTCTGGCGAGTCCTCTGATGATGGTACGAGCTTTTAAAAAAAAAAACTACAACCGGAAATCAGAGCAAACATGCAGTCAGCCTCCCCGAATGCGTGTGGATGCATGCAAACTTGAGCAGCAACAACCAGCTTTGTGAAACTATGGGGCGTTCCCTTCTTATTAAAGAGTCAAGTTATATACTGAACAAAAGAAAAAAAAAGAGGGGAGGAACGAAAAAGACAACGAGAAAAAAAAATCAGTGGAAGAGTCGAGCTAATACTGTCAGCTCCAGGGGAAAATACGGGCGAGCAAGTTGCTTAATTTGCAATGGATATTTGGCCCCTACAGAAGCAGCACTTGATATTACGCTTAACATCCTTCCACTTTGGTATCAGGGAGAACTGAATCTGCGTAGGAACATGATAGACCAACTCACACTCAGGATAAAACCCTATGTCCTTTTTTTTCTGCTGCATTACAGCTTGGAAGTCACAATTTCGTATATTTTTATTACTGTTTATACACACACGCAAAAGTTATTAAATCGCAGACGAGTTTAGCTTGTGGCGGTGTTATTGTTTTCCGTCTCAAGTTGCCATGAAGGGACCTACACACGACACACACGTTCCTTGCTCCTGGCACTCTCCATCTTTTTGGAAGGGGGGGGCAGGGGGCAGCCTTCCTCTGGTTCACTTTTTCCCCCTCCAGTCCTACTCTGTATGAGTGATGACTTTTAGAAGAACTTCAGACTATCTCCTTCACAAGTTTCTTCTTTACTGAGTTAATGTTCTGGGCTCCTTTTATCAGTCAAATCTCCACAGCATCATTTCATTTTGCACAGTCTACCAGGTATCTCACCAAAGGACAACTTCTTTCTACACTTTTTTCCTGTCCCCGTAAGTGTAGTGTACAGTCCTCGGAATATCTCATTTGTATTTCTGCAGCACAAACCTATACAGGATCCAATCCACAACAACACAAGATTCCAAGTCTTTTGTGGCATTATTTTCTCTCGACAAATTTCACTGTCCAACCATATTTTGAGTCCAATGAACTGTAAATTCCGCAGAAATGAATTATCACGACATTAAATTAGTTCACACTAACATATGTATTCCAACAAAATCAACATTGACTCAAAATTTTGACAAGACATCCGCACCAGAATAAATTCCACAGTTGAAAATCCAGATTGTCAACTAGTCCACAGATTGCTATTTGGCTTGGCTGACAGCAGATGTACATGTACATGTATATTAACTCTTAACGTGCCGAAGTCGCAGATCTCCACCAAATAATACCCCAAAAATCCATAGAGGTTCAAATCCTCTGGCAGTTTAAGAGTTAGCCTGGTTCAATTAATACCAAGACTTTTTTTCTTCAAAACTGTCTATTCCTGGTGGATAAATCTACAAAGACTCATTTCCACAAAGCTTAGAATATTGGTAGTATATTGATAGTGGCTTTCATGTACACACAAGGCATGGTGTAGGCAAAGAACACTAGATGCTGTCATGCTCCTATCATGTTGAAATCATCAATTTTCCGGGAGAAAGGTGTGAAAATGAGCCTTCCTCTCTGGGGGGCAGACAGAACCAAAGTGAAAAAGCCATGAGGAAATATCTCCTGTTTTCAATTTCCAATTTTCTGGAATTTTGCCGATACGAAGAAGTTGATATGAGATAATCTGATGGCTCCTGGCAAATCCTGACGTCTCATGATGAGAGCTGACTTCACCACGCCTGCAGTCATCTTGTTTACTGCACATTAGACTGGGGCTACACCCCGCCATCTCCTGACCTATTCATTACAATCAAGCCATAAAGCTGTGATGTTAATGACCTAAGCTAAAAATCAGGCAATATTATTGACGGCAGACCTATTACTTCTTTCTTGTGCCATTCTGATAGGGGAGTCTGCCTCAATATTTAGCATTCTTTAGGATCTGTCAATTCTGTTTAGAATAGAACATGTCAGCCAACAAATCGTGCACTTTGACGGATATCATTTTTTTGCTGTTACCAAATGAAGGATGTAATGTTAGCCTCCAGCTAGTACTGCAGGTGTGTACATGAAGTTTCTTGGAGAATGCTCTTTATATCAAGTCATGGTACTATTTTGCCCAACAGACGAGCACTATAATTTTAAAAATGTCATTATTGATCACATGGTATAATCCCATAGAATCCCATGGGATTAGTCTTTTGTCATTTTCTCTAACAAGGCCCATGGACCAAATTACCTAATTAGAAAACAAAAATCAGAAATCAGATATACTGCAAAAACAAACAAAAAAGATCAGCTGCACATGTTTTCTTTAGAACCATCTAATTTTTTTTTTCTCTCCATATTTGTCATATCTTCTTCTTCTCCTTCTTCTTCATCATCGTCGCAGCCTTCTTCTTCTTATCTGCTCTTCCACAATGCATTTGTGTTTATCATTGTCTGTTTCTCAGTCTGTGTGAATGTGCATGTGCAAGTGTATTTGTGTGAGGTACATTGTTAATAGATTGATAAATATACATTTTTATGTTAAATCATAGTGATCAAAACCTTACCTGGAAAAAAGGTATAAATTTCAGATTAATTTTCTGCATTATAAACGCTTCCTTCAAATCCATCTCAATTTTATGAAATGCAATTAACTTCTAAACCTAAGCTTCATATAAGCCATGATATATAAAATCCATTTGGCTGAAAGAAAGAAAACCCTTCATGGAATCAGAGAAAATCCTGTCAAAATTAACTGCCAACTTTAATAACCATGATGGAAGTATTCATTTGGAGGGAATGCATTCCTGCCTGGAAAGTAAAGTGTGCATTCATAATTGCACTTGGATAAATATTTGAAAATCCACCCTGAAGGTGTATGCTGGCCTGTGAATGCCAATAATTCCTCTATGAGTATTATCTACTCACTATGATGAGACTTGATTGTATTTTGGCTTCAAGACATTATTAAAGAAAAAATATAAAACTGACCAAAATGCTCTTTGATAATTATTCCTCACAATTAACATCACCACATCACTATTGTGACACTCACATTAACCATTATCACATAGAAACCTGTTTCTCCGTACTCTCCCTACCTACTCTCACCTCCACTTTAACCCTCCCCACCCCCCACGCCCCCCCTCCCAAACATTGATTTTAACACAACTCGGTTAATACAGTCAGGAATCACAATTTGTGTCTCAATCCTCATCACATCCCATCCCAGGTTCTCACTCTCTGTCTTCTCCAAAAAACTCGTCCTTTTTTCTCAGAGTTTCATGACTCAACATAACATGCAATAGTGAGAAGGCACCCGGCCCATTTAACCATTTCCAAGTCAAGCATGGTAGCATTTGGCTCTCGATCCCCAGACTTGTGATGGACAGGCCTTGCCCTCCATGCCCAGTCTCCTCCCGTCGCTACGTCAACACATTTGATATACAAGTAGGCTAAGCATCTACAAGGGGGTGCTTGAATTGATGGCCCCTGAAGTTACACAACATTGGGTAGGATCAGATGACAGTAGAATGTAGAGGAATGAAGTGGTCCTAACTGGGCTAGCCATCAATATAACCCTCAACTAGGCTAAACAGCAATCAATGACTCCTTAATTTGGAGGTCTTCAATTCCACTTGATTTACATAAATGGACAGACTATGAATATGTATGAGTAGAAACTAAGGGTTGGGACTGATAACAGAACAACAACATGTAGGTACAGTCTACTATACTAAATCACATTAATATGCAAACAAGTTTCTTAAATGTCTGGGCTCTGATTATTTCTTAGAACAGCAGTCTATAGAATAAAACAGGTATTGTGAAAAAAAGTCACTCATAGATTTAAAAAAAAAAACAATTTTAACTAGTCACTCATAGATTAAACATTTTTTAAGCAATAAAATGATCTCAAAGTGTTTTTTTAATGTTTAAACCATATTTGTGACACTAATATTATGACGGATAAGGAAGCTCAGATTTTTTTGAAGTAAGAGCCTGAAGTTTCAATCGTAGCAGGACATTTATCAAAGGCAAAAAGATCTGCTAGAATCAAAACATCAGACCCATCCCGCATAAACTATGAAGTTTACATTCTCAGCTTGCTTTAATTAACAAGTAGTTTGAATTCAGCAACTATTCAATTTTTTAACATAAAAATGATGCATTTAACCCATTTCCTACAGGAACTGGAAGTCCACGTAATAACTCTGTAGGAATGACAGAATCTTCGGGGCAACATATAAATCCCAACATGCCAGAGGATTTAAACATCTATGGACTTCATGTGTATAATTTGGTGCAGATCTGTGACTTTGGCATGTTAAGATATAACATTACATACTGTAATGTAATTGTAAGGCTGTGTGGTGATGGATGTGCACTATATGTACATGTAATGTACATAGCACTTCATATACACCTTCTATTGCCTCCTCTAGCACAACAGAGTGACAGAAACACAGACATACAGGCACAAACAGACTGACAAAAGAGAAGTAGAAACCAATGTCAATTTACTTTTTGCTGGAAGGAGAGCCAAGTAACCAAGGGGGTTCAAACACCATGAACCAGGCTGGGTAAATACTGGGACTGCTACTGGAATATATGATGTGGGTAGGCAGGTTGGATTGGACTGTGGCTGGCTGACATAGTCTGGCTTCCAGACATTTACATTAACCCATCCTATATCAATACTAAAACAACCATCTTCAGTCACCTGCTTTAAGTAAGACTAGTGTTGTGATTTACTTTCTTCCAAACAGAGGACTGGTGTAGCAGGCCACGGGTGCTTTGCACGCAGTGCATCTATTTGGAGGGAAAAAAATTGCAGCATCTGGAACTGAGACTAATGGTTGAAGGGGTTAGGAATTATTTACACCATTGGGAAGGGAAAGGGCAAAAACATTCACGGAATAAATAATCCACCATCGTTTAGACCATAACCTTTTAAAAGGTTTTATAAAAATTCAAGCATATGTTGTAAAACATTTTCATCCAATATACGCACACCATCATTTATGCTGAATTGTTACTGAAAAACACAGCAGTATTATTTTGCATTTTCAATATAAACTTGAATAAATGGTGATATGAAACTATAATACCAGTGGTGGGGGTAATCAAATTTACACACTTGGCTTCTTGCTCTAGAGTTAAGATAAAAAAATTACTACAGTGCATTTGTTCAATAATGATGATGATGATGGAAAGTTACAAGTCGCAAATTTTATGATTAATTGGAAAACAAGGTAATACATATTATGTGCGAGTTATATGTGCCCATGTTTCATATTAAGTACATTTTATGAATACACTAGCAAAGTCTATGAAAATATGAAACTGGAATATGAGATGACAAATTGAGTTGTCCTTAATGTCCTACTAAGCCACAGAAACATGTAAACAAAATCAAAACATCATTTCACAAATGAATCTCCATATTTGTTTATTACTACCTATTTAATACTGTAATTGAAGTATATCTCATAAACAAATTTTCTTTGTTGTTTTGAACAAAACAGATGAGCAGTATTATAAGAAGCTGGAATACCTGGTCTAGCATGTTGATATATTAAACTTCATCTTCACTGTGGATGCAGCAAATATTGTGCACTTGTACAATAGAGTAAATATCATGCACAAGATTCAGTCAATAGCAATCACATAAAGGGAATTGGTGGGAAGCAAACGTCGGCAACCGAGAACCACGTTTGACAAATTTATCTCTCTTCCTCGGTGCAAAGTGGGTGCAGGGGCTGTTTAATTGGGGGAGGAATTCTACGACAATGAAGATGTCGCATTCCATGTCAGTTCCCCGCTAGAGGTGACAATATCACGTACGACACTCAGTCAACACTCGGCCCGGAAACTGGAAGGGTGGCTGGGATAACTACAGATGAAGGATATCGTCCACGGCAAGAAAAAAAGTTCATGGACCTTTACTCACTCTTTGTTTGACATAATCCTCGATACTCTCTAAACATTGTTGGATGGAAAAGAGATCCTAATTATGTTGGCACTGCCAAATATATACAAGTATCTTGTAATCAGCATTACAGCTGGATTATCAATGGGTGGACATGTAGTTTTGGTCTACAAGTAATTGCTGCCACAGAAAACTTCTGCTTGCAAGCTTTATTATTGCGTTTTAATAAATATGGAATCAAGCAAAAGGATAACAGAAGCAATTGAAAATTGCTACTTGCAATTTGCTTTCTGCATAGAATCCAATAGCTATCTAATGGGATATAGTCCAACACATACATACATATAACAGCTGGCTGTCAACATAAAGTACACAGAGATGCCAACCTTCAGTACTTCAAAATCATACTGAACATGCCTAAAAATCGTATTTTCCTAAGAAAAGTCGTATTTTGTAATAGACTACATAAATTGTTGCAACTCAGACCCAGAAATATACTTCCAAACTACTCACCTCAAAATCAATGGCAAAATTGCTCCTTCTCTTCAGTCTTTGACTTCAAAAATACTTAATTTTTTCCTTCTTCAGTGTCCAAACTATTCCTCATTATGTCATTTTTCC
>JZLH01S0604839.1:16784-26905 GCA_001188425.1 Eucidaris tribuloides | reverse complement strand
AATGACCTGCTACCAATTCATAGTGCAAGTGCCACTAATTTGGGAAATAAAGCAGTTTTATAATTATTGTTCACTGTCCATTTTAGGAAAAAAATTGTGTTATCAGAGTGTCAAAATAGGCCCCTTAAACCGCTAGATCTCATCAGCTGACCCCCGCCCGCTACCAGGGGCCCTAAGGCGGGCCCCTGGACCCCACCCCAAATAAGCAATATTCCAAGGTGCCTGCATATGTGATGTCCCCCCCCCCCCCCACGTTTCAAAATGGATTTGCGCCCCTGCTGGTGTGGGTAGAAATGATCACTCCTGCAATATATCTGTCGTTGAGAGCACAAGATCAACGTGTATTTTTTTCAAATGTTACGCCGTTACGTGTGGAAGTGCCCACATACATTTCTTTACTTCCTTGAATATTTTCCTCTAGCTTGAATTTTTCTTCCATTTTTTACCATTTTTCGGGTTAGTGATAGGACTCCTAACTTCTATGTCATCACGAACTATTTTTCTTTTCCGTTGTTGTTCTTTCAGATACCAGATTGTCCGAGATCATAGGTGTGTAATACCACGTATTTGGTTGAATCAAACTACGGAATTATTACCAATACACCAGTCATACAGTTTATTCTGTACACTCAACAAAGAAATATGGATAACATCCTGAATTCAATAAGTAACACTTGGAGAAAGATCCCAAACGAATTTCGCATTCCAGTGACAATTGCTGTTTCTCCGTTAGCTTTAATTGCTGCGAACATAATTCTCAACATTTTCGTCTACGTCTTATCAGCAGGGGTCTGGATAACATCGTGGCTTACATCATGGCTTGTGCCTGGTGTTAGCTGGTTGTTTGATGGCGTCATATTGTGTGTCACGTGGTTCTTCAACTTCTTAATCGTCAATACTGTTGTCTACATCTGGTCAGCATGCGTGTGGATAACATCATGGCTAGCGTATGGTATTGGGTGGTTGTTTTATTGCGTCACGTGCTTATTCAAGTTTGTTCTCAATGCTTTATTCGGGATCGTATTTGCAGTCATGTGGTTGATCACCTATCCAGTGTATATCATACACATGTACATGTTTGGAAGCAATGCGGCACAGATTAACACCGATTACTGCAATGGTGCTGATGAGGGTTCGGAAATGTGCTTTATTGACGAAAATAACAACGTTAAAACAATTGCCTCCACACGCGAATTCACTATGTTGGTTATTAACCAATACGTGCTTTTAGCACTGGTGATGGTAACTCTTGGTTTAATTATCTACATTGTGAAAATTGTCAATAGCATTCAGAAATGTACTTTCTCAAATGTTAGTGACAAAAAGAATGCTCCGGGATAAATCGTGTCGACATGTAAACTAATTGTGGAGTAATAGAATAAGAAGTACTGAAGTCACATAATACTACTTTTGAGAAACAAAGGCTCAAAGTTTTCAATTGTCTACAAATCACTATTGTTTGAATTGTACATCCAAACTTGGTGAAGTTAATTGACACAATAAAAGATGAATATAGGACAAAAACAACCATTGTCACACTGGTTTGATTTCCAATAATCAATAATCAATATTGTGGACTTAAGTATTTCTTCTTCTAAAAACAAGGGTCTAAGGAGCACAAATGCATTTCTCGAATAAATTAATGTCAAAAACACTTAATTGTATATATTTTTGGAATGTCCTCCATAAGACGGACAATTTAATATGCAATTTGTCAAATGGACGTTGTTTTAAATTTGACCTTATTTGACCTTTGAGCGAAAATTTCCCGGCATGTAACGACTTCAAAACAATCACTAACTCAATTTTGTCAAAATGTGACTAAAGTACTTCTTATTCTGTACTCTTCAATTGTTTTTTGCTGCGCCGTCGGCTGTGTGTTGGTCGACCAGGTGCAACCTTTATTCAACAAAAATCCACAATGCCTACTTTGTCATAAAAAAAATGATATGGTATTTTTAGAAGTGTATATTTCATAGCTAAGACAAGACTGCTACTGCCCTATCTCGCAGCCAGCTTAGATATTTGATCGTTTGATGCGTCAGACTGAAAATCAGGCTAACATCACTTGTAAGAAAAATGAATTGTCACGAAATAAAGTGCTATAAAAGAGTATCTGCACTAGTCCCTCCTAGATCAAAGCAATATCAGTTGCTGTTGTTGTTTTTTCTCAACTAAAATAGTGAAAATTTAGTATCGAACTAATTTGGCCTTGATTCGAACGAGGAATAATGTGTAAAAGCACAGTTGTGTTCATTTTATATTAATTTCTAAAAGGTTCCGATTTCTTCCCAGTGGGAAATATGGGCTATACGAAAGCTGGCTTGTAATCTTAAATCAGTGTTCTCTAATCAGACGTATATTTCAATCACATCATATAAACACATTATTTACTGTTGTTGATAGTAATCATTTTTTTTTTCAATATTACGTTTGATTGTTAGTGGTGATATGGTGAAATGGGTTCAAGGGATGGACTGGGCCCCCTTTGCATCACATAGTTAGAATAAGTCTAGAAAGAATATCGTGTTACATAATTTATGGGGCATTAATTTGAATTAGTCTTACAATGCTTCCTTCTTTTTGCTGCAGGGAGGGGAGGGGTATACAAAAGGTAACCCGTGTGTTTAACGATCCTACAGGATCATATTTTATCTAGAATTTCTAACACTTTTACAACAAATTCATAATTTAATTTTTGGTTTATTATATTGCTACAAGTTTTTGTCAGATCATGATGTTCGCTTTGAGATTTAATTATTTTGTAATAAAACATACGAAAGATATAATAATCGCTTGATACATTCTTGTTTAGAACTTTATCAAGTTTAAGTTGTCTCCTTGCCCAGTTTAAATGCATGATTGTCATTGTGCGTAGGCATGTGTTTGTGCATCATTTTGTTAAATGTAATAATTTGTTGTTTTATTCCAGAAAATATGTTTCTATCGCATAAAAGGCGCAACTTTGCATTCATTACATATGTTTTAATTGTGATTATGTTATGTATCATGATTTTTTTTTACTTGAGTTGTTCACATTTTTTGGAAGATAAATCACCTTCAATATTCACGCTCTCAAGATAGTTGTCTCTGCATTTCTCTGTATATCTGATAAATAATAATGTAATTTGTGTTTATTAAAATAAGACGTTATGTGTTTACTTGTGCATTGTATATATTTAGTTATGCTTATTTGATAAATCAAAATAAAACGATCAAATCAATAATTATCACAAGCTTGTGTGAACGTACGAAACTTGTTAGGTGTATATTTTTCGTAATTATATCAAACTTCCTTGAATTCTTTCTGTCATTGTCTGTATTTTAGTTTCCATATTCTTATTTTTTCCCTGAGGCGGCCACTGTCATAACAAGGTGGACACCATGCTCGTACACAAAAAAGAAGTTAAAGGCAGTGGATCTCATTTGCAAACATCCCTCCAGACCAGGAAAAGATAACCCATGCCCTTGCGCTATTGATGAAGGGCATGTCTGTGAAATCTAGGGGTCAGTAATTACCTAGAATTTGAATAATGCGAAAAATAAACAATAGCCGTTTAGTGTACGTCCCCTATGGTAGGATTTTTTTCCTCGTCAGACAAAAATTCAAATCAGAGTCTAACGGTTACTATAATTCCACTAAAACTGAGTTTTTAGCTTCTATATTTTGCTGAAGGTTCCCAGATGGCGTTTTTTTTTCGAAATTTCATTGTGTTTTCACAATGTTAAGTTTTAGGCATGCAAAAGAGATCCCCTGCCTTTAAAATTGTTATTTTTCTTGGACGGGTAATGTACAAATGTACAGTAAAATGGCTATCAAATCGCAAAGTCGTGATAAAGGATTATACTTTTAAAACGACGACCTACTTCAAAAGGATATCTTTTCAGACTTGAATACTTGTTTAGATTATTCTGAGATCGAAGGATAAGTCCTTTTTAGGGTCCATTCCAAATGATAACCACACCTACAATCCTTCTAAAAAGGAATCGGCCATTGGAAATAAGGTTCTATAAGGTTGGCGATATCTACCGAAATGAGAATAAATGAAAGGAACGAAACACCGTTAAATAACATTTATAAAATACATTTTGTTTCACCTTTTAACTTTCTTTTAAGGTAACAGAGACAATTGCTTGAGAAGAAGCAAGTTATAGCCTGAATTGCGGAATGATTGTATCAATCGTTGTTATTTTCTTTGGTGATCGTCTATATTAATTGATCACTTTTCTCTAATGATTCTTAGTTCAACCTTACAAATGCACGAAAAATGTTGTTAATGTATTAGTAGTTTTTAAAATTTGGTTTAAACATGGTAGCCAGCTTAGGTATGTTATCCTTGTAATATTCTGCAATTCAAAAAATGAATATAAGTGCTCATAGAACATATTTTGTTTTGGTTTTTTAAGTAGAGAGAAAGAAAGAGAGAAAGGGGCACTGACAAACAAAGATAGATGGTAAAAGGGTCAGTTAGAGAGATGTTTATGATAATATATGTATTTCATTTGTATTTATTTGTTACAAAATCAATAATGACATACACTCAAATTAAATGGAAAACCAAATCACGATAATTATTACATCATCTTAGAAGAAGTTTTTACGATAAAAATAAAAGTGCAAACATAACAAAGTGATATGAAATATTACGCTGATAAGGTACGTGTTCATTTTACATTGGGAAAGAGATCCAGAAAAAAACAGCTTGATAGCATAAAAACTCTCAGAAGATTATTACAATGTCATTGTGTAACGTCAGGAAAACAAACTAGAAGAACATAAAAACAGAGAAACTGAGTCGTTTCCTTTATAAAGTTGATGAGACACAATTAAATTAAAAAAATGGTTATAATATCTAAATCGATCACAGTGATTACATCGTACTATAAATCGCTAGATTATTATTATGATTAAACACGTGCATTCAAATGCACATTACACATATACAAACACACATGAACACATACGCACACACACACACACACACACACACACACAACAATGTAACAATCAGTGGCGCAATGAGCCAAATCATTTGGGAGTCGGAAATACACATACACATACACACACATACACACACACACACACACACACACACACACACACACACACAACACCCAACCACACACACATACACACACACACACACATACATACACACACACACACACACACATACATACACACACACACTCACACACACACACACACACGCGCGCACAAACACGCACAACCTTACGGTACACTTACCACAGACAAACACACACAGACACAGACAGACAGACAGACACATATACACACGTACACACATGCACACACCCTTACCCACACCAATCACAAACCTTACAGAACACAGACACCAAGACACACACGCACACAACCTTTGCATAAACACACACACACACACACTGACACACATTTATCAATACAATCTTCTCTGTACCGTATTCAAATTTCATGGGGAATCAAACGCTCCTCCACCGCCCAATCTGACTCCAGTGATTGCATTCAATTTCAAATTCAAATTCAAGACTGAGCAGTAAATATTGATTTCATCTAGAGGACGGTCTAGTCATAAAATCCCATCATCAATTTTAAACAAGACAAACTACATATACATTTATATATTTATGGCTTGATGACAAAACGGATTAACTCTATATATCCAACCAACTAGCTGGGAAGTGCTGGGAATAAAAAGTTCCTGAAGCTATCCCCTTCGCAGAAGACTGTGATGCTGGAAAGTGTACATAGTGACAAGCATCACCAGTGGTTGGACATGCAGGCCTCGACGGTATGCAAGATTACAAGGTAAAGATATGAATTGATATTTATCAGCATGAATGTGTTTTGTTTTTGTCAAACGAAAAACACTGATTTGAGTGGCATTACAAGTTTTGTGGGTTTTTCACGAGGTTTGTTTTTTGGTTGAAGACAGTGACACAGTAGGAGAATTTGAAATATTTTGTATGCTTCCCATTTCTATATAAAATGTAGTGAAGGAAGTAATCACTAAAAAAATTCTCTTCCACTGAATTTCTTTGATCTTGAACCATTTCAACCCTTATCAATGTACTGATTTAATGCAATTTTCTCATGTTATGACAAATTAAGGAAAGAAATCTTTCACATAAAATAACAAATTTTTAACCGCACTTCTTCATGGCACCATCCACCAAGATAGCTCAAATCTTGCCTATAACAGCTCAGGTAGGCATAATTCGGCCTTCTGCGAGCAATCACCCACATACCCAAGTCCAACACCCAGCCCCATCTTCTCTCTTACATCCACAAGAACAGCCAGGCTATGGAACTCTTTCCCTCCAACCGTATCCCCAGACGTTCCAAATATGGATCACTTCAAGTCAGCATGCACATTTTGTTATACATGTATGAGTTAAACATATTATCAGTATGATACTGGGTAATTTCAATTTGAATAATTATATTCAATTGTATGAAATGGTCGCTCCGAAATCATGATATATAGAAGTTGGCAGACGGCGCTATCCCATTCTGCGCTGTCTAACAATTTCATCTGAAAAAAACGAACGCGTACGTTTATTGAACATTGTTGGACTATTAAATTCGTTTTTCAGCTGGTTTACAGACGTATCTAGACGTTGAAAGACGGTGCTAGCCGTTTTAATTTTGGACATGTTCAAAGTTTGAAATGGCCAACATCCGATCGTGATTGGTGGTTTTCATATGTTACTCTCGCGTTTTTGTTTTGTTTGGCTTTGTTTGTTTGTTTGTTTTTGTTTGTTTGTTTTTGGGGGGATTGCCGTTTTCATCCGGTGGATTTTACCGTTATAGACTGTTTTGCTGTTTGGCAGGCGGACAGCTTATCGCGTCCAGCCACAGAGCGCAAAATACGTCTATGGAACGGTAGAACCGGCAAGAAAACAACTGAATAACGTCTATGAAACATTCACAAAACAATAGCGTATTTCAGACGTGTTTCATTCGTTCGTTACTCATTCTTACGCAGACGGTACTCATGCGTTCGATGTTGCTGTTAGCTGCGCTGAATACTTAGCAGACGTTTCTCAGATGTATTTTGACGTAACTCATGCTTTCCTATATACCGTTCATGGCCATTTGCCACCGTCTGACACCGTCTGATGTAAATATTTTAGACGGCGGCAGACGGAATCGTTAGACGGCGCAGGGTGACACAGCCTTTATGTATATACTTCCAAAAAACTAGATACCCCTTGGCGACATAGGGGGCAAGGTAAATTTGTATTCCACAACACATTCGTACATGGTCCGCAGGTACAGAGATGGCCACATGGTAGCAGGACATACTTTCTTCTAGCATCTTGGCAAATACAGCATGTCATGTCCGCCGTCTCTCCAGCAAGGGCAGTCGTACGTTCGGTTACATTTTCGTCTGATCTGTTTATGGTACGTCGACTTTGACTTGCGTCGTCGACAATGCCATCAAGCACGTTTCGGATGCCAATGGTAGGTTCACTAGGCTGATGTCTATCATACATTAATTTAAGACAGGTGAAAACAACTAGAAATAGAAGAAAGGTCAGGAAAAAGCAATATGAACTTATGGTGTTTATCTTGTCTTCCATCTCTGACATGTGTCTGAGTATTTCCTTTGCTGATTCATCTTGCCAACCCATATGACTTCTGATCAAACGAAGCTCATTCATCACTCTCGGCAAATCTGTCGTGTCTGTGGGAATTTGCTCCTTATCCATCGACCCGAGAAACATATGATAAAACAGTCGGAAGATTATCCCACAAAGGGCACATATAGCTAGTTCAAATGCAAACATAGCGGCAAGGTGCACTTGATGACAAATACCAAGCTTGTTACAAATATAGGCCTACAAGTAAACATCGCCCTGGCCAGTAAGGTTTTGTGCTCATATTGGTGTTATTCTTTGCCATGATTCACAAAAATGTCGTTGCACTTTGGGGAGTTGGACTCAGTTGTCAAGATCTTGCTTCTCCGGATAACTGTCCTGAGTACATCTCACCCTTATCGAAATGACCACAGAGATGATGCCAACAATATCTGGAGAATAATAAAGAAAGGAATTGATATAACGAACTCCCATTGCGAAAGAATGATGGGAACAACGATTATAAAGTTACTTTAACTTTACTCTCTGGTATGAACAGAACAAGTGTGATACTCTACAAACAAAATAATGTGTGTATAAATGTGAATTATTGACGTTCAGCAACACAGATTCAGTACATACAGGGTTTTCCTGAAAAAGTAATCGAATTTCAAAGGGCAATTATATATAAATAAACAATATGAAACTCCAAACCAGGGTATTTAAGATTCTTGATAGTTCGTATTTTTTTTAATCTCGTTTTTTGTTTGTTTTGTATATGTATGTAGCATTTTTGTTATTTTAATGTAAGGTTTTTTTATGTATTGTTACTAAGTGTAAATTTGCTTGTAATATCTTTGCACAATGGGTGGGGGTTGCTGTTTGGAATGTTTTGGACAGCTGTCTGTCATTGTTTGGATTTTTTTTTGAATGGCCGTGATTGTGGGATCGTCTTTCGAGCAGTGTTGGTTAGGGTTTGAGCAGCTTTGTTCAGATCTTGACCGGTACTGTTTGGGGGCCGGATTCCGCAGTCATGGCTGTTTGAAGGTGTTGTTAGGGTGGCAGGCTTGAGCGGCGGTGGGCGGTTGTTTAGAGTATTTTGGACGGCATTTTTTACTGTTTACTTATGTATTTCACGATAGGGCCCCACCTATGAGCACTTCAGGTGCTTTTTAGGGGTTCCTTACCCCATGTATTTATATATTTATGTATTTTAATTGATTAATTAGTATATATGCATTTTTATGGTGGTTAAATAAAGTATTGAATATGACACAAAGTTCATTCTAGTATTTTCTAAATAATTAGAAGTGACACTTTGTTTGCATCATAATTTTCACGGGCCACAGAGTCAGGTTCTTCTAAAAGTGAAGGGTACAAACCATCTCTTTCTAAAGGTGTTGATTTATACCCTCTCATGAATTTCTGCTAGTAAATGCCATGTAACGTAACTAGTGTCTAGCTGCAACGTATTTCCCCGTTTACGTTATTATCTTTGTCATCATTTCGAATGTTAGGAACTAGAGAAGCGAACTTAATCACTGTTACCCGTAGGCATCCAACCCGAGTAGTTTCGCATATCAATATGTGACCACAACACCGGGTTTTCAACTTTCTCTTTTCGATGAAGTGCGTGGTTTATTTTTTTACGTCCTATCCGAAGGACGGGGTATGGGAATAAAGTGCCTTTAACAACCGCCATGACGTGGACGCGAACCACGGACCTCTAGGACCACACCTCAATTACAATAGCCCATGAAACGTATGTTAAATTTACAGACTTCAAAACATTCTCAATAATTAACTGAATCGTAGAATTCTTTTAAATCGCAGGGTATGAAAGGAAATTTCATGTGCTTTCATTTAAAACCATGATTTATGATGTTTTGTTGCTCCAAAAAAAGGTAAGAGCCTTGATTCAAGACTAACCTCAGATTCCCTCCGCTGAATGCTAAAAATAGCAAGCTTTCACGGATATCCATAACAATTTATTAAAAATACTCAAACCCCAAATTTCCCTAACTTTTCAGGTGATATACAAGCTATAATATAATATCATCCCAAAACATGACTAATGGACCATTTCCTGATTTTTAATGATTTTTTTTATTAGTCAATAGTATTGCGAGAGATATAATTGAGGCGTGCGCCCTCTGGTTCGAGAAACCGAAGTCTTATCAATTACGCCATGACGCCTCCTTTTACATTAGGTAAAAAGTCGTAATTGCATTCACATAAGTCGCCAACGAATTCATTTTCGTAATAAGTGTAAACAAGCTAGTTCGTTATCGAATTCACTTGGGTCGCAGACTGCTTGCTTTTTGTTTAAAGATGACTTTTACCTCGGTGAGCCTACACACTAAGAAATTAGGGTTCAAAATTGAACCTCTAGGGGTTGATACAATAGCAGCACCCCATGGGGTTCAAAATTTGAACCCCTGTTTGGGGTTCAATTTTGCACCCTCGGGTGAGGTGCATTATTGCACCCTCCAGGTTCAAATCTGAACCCCAAGGGGTTCAATTTTAGAAGCTTATTA
>JZLH01S0604834.1:41205-63152 GCA_001188425.1 Eucidaris tribuloides | reverse complement strand
CTTACAGTATTATCATTTAAAATCATGTCCTGAAAGCTTTTCCTTGTTTCATTTTGTTAAGCTGATTTATTATATTTTTTGAAATGAAATGAACTGCAGAAAAGAGACAGTGTAACTTTAAATTGTTGTTTCTTTATCTTCATGTGTGATCTCAGGTGGCCATCCGGGTGGAGACCATCAAGAGAATCAGCAAAGAGCGGACAGCATTCGTCGTTCCCAACGCCATCGGTCTACACACGGACACAGAAAAGGTCAGTAAACCCCACTCGCTGCCTGCTCCCGATAGATTGTGTGTTTTGTCGTTCAATTTGGCCGGGAATAAACTTGGCCTTCGTAGTCGAGCAAACAGCCCGATACGAATCAAGCTGATTTCAACTCACCCTGTAGGGTACTATAGTGATATGAAGTGCATCATGTTGATTCTGTTCATATTGCAAATGTCAAGTTAGCAGTTTTCTATAAAAGCCCTGCAATGTTCAATCCATCAAATTTTTGTTCCGAGAAACTAGGCATATTTTTATATTGTTGCTTTCCTTCCTTTTACTAAGTTTTGTTTATTGTGTAAGGAAAGGTTGAATTGAAACAATTGAAAAACAAGACTGTGATTTAAAGGAAGATATGTGCAAAATACAGTGTGCAAGAGATGATATCACATATGCGTAGATTAAATTAGCATTGAGTTCCTTTGTTAATGACTCCATCTGTGTATCAGATTTAAATCAGATTTATCAGATTTTTATTATTTTTAAATCAGATTTTTATGATTTAAATCAATTTTATAATAACTAATATACAAAACACTGTCCCAATAAATGTCAAAATGGGTTAATTTGAAAGTATTTGAATCAATTGATCAATTAAAACACTTAAAACTTCAAACTTCAATATTTCATTTTCTCAAACCAAAATAAATCAAGTCTTGGTTTTTTTTCTTTATTTTTTTCCCCACTATTTTTGTCACATACCCAATTTCTTATGTATTTCACCGATTTACAGTGCGATTTAAATCAACAATATAAATCAGTTAATTTATATCCGCCAATCCTGGAGTGTATACTGTTTATAAACAGAATTGTCTACAGTAAGGTACCAATCAAAATGATAGCTGTACAGAGTGTCTGAACAAAAACATCCCAGCAATAGTCACAGCAGGTATTTTGTATCTTGCATTATTTGATAACATGAGGTTGACTCCACAAAAATAGGACTGCACTTTTCTGACCTTCTGTACGCCAGGTAAACTTCACGTCTCTAATTCCATCAGGTGGGATGAGAACGCAGAACCTCAATATTACTCTTCCGTCCCCTCAATATTCAGCCGCGTGATAATTTGTAAGCCCAGCAACAGACAACCTTTTCTTCAGATAGACAGTTAGGGGTGCCACTAGAACTTTTTCAGTTGGGGGGGGGGGAAGGGGGGAATGCACTCTGGGTGTGCTTGGGGTGTACTTGACAGAATGCTTTGCCCAGACCTTACAGGTAAACAAGCAACAAAAAGGTCATGTGATTATTCTTAACGCCAATAGAAAATCACTTCGTGTACTGACAACAACTAGTCAAAAGCCCCCCCCCCCCCCCCAAAAAAAGGTCCTCCATTATTTACACAACAGAATCCTTTTATGTATTCAACAACCAACAAGTGAACACCCCCCCCCAAAAAAAAAAATAAATAAATAAATAAATAAATAAATAAATAAATAAAAATTTAAAAATTAAAAAATAATCTTCCCATTTCAGCGTTGAGAACCCAACAAGCAAAAAAAAAAGGTCTGTGTTAATTTACCTTACACAATCGCAAATGACCCAACAATTTCCTGATTAGTAGGGGTTGTCTGCCTTGGTCCCACCCCCCCCCCAGCCTGCTTGTTACACCCCCATAGACAGTGGCCCTTGATAACCAGGCAGTCTATCTTTAGACTGTGCGGTTGATTTGGGAACAGCTAGGAAAACATGAGGTTATAGGAATAGTGGCGGAGCTAGACTGGGGCTTTCTGCTCTTGTTGAGCTCGTCTTTCCATTTTTCTTCTCTACTGCATCCGAGACAAGTTCTGTCCCATTTTATGCAGTGAGTGTATTTAGACCAAGTTTAGTGAGTAATCATATTTAGGAAGTGGTAGATCTAGCCCCCATGGTGGCCCTGGGGTACCTGCCTGTAGTGGCCACGATAGGGAAACAAAAGATGTGGCCTTGTAGACAGGCGGCTGCTATACGCAGGTTTTTAACACATAATATAGAGAGGTCACCAGTAAGATTGGGTCAATGGGAATGTAAATATAAAACATTGCCAAGATGGCCACATTTAGTAATGAAGTATCAATTAGATAGAATTGAATTAATTCATTGAAAAAAAACACCTGTAGCAAAAACAAACAAACATATCACGTTTTAAGCTTGATGCATTTTTTCAACAAACATAACGTCACTAAGTTCCTCATGTGCAATCATCATGATATTACAAAAGGCATTATAAGATAAATACACTAATACAATAACAAACCTCGATGTGTATTAAATATTCATTAATCTTATAACAGAGTTTGCATGACTGCATCATTAATTTATTCTGTTTATAATTAAGTGAAGTGGTTATTTCCTCTTTTAAAAAAAAAAATTAATTCCTATTTGTACCATATGGCAAGCATGAATGCAAACTAACACATATGCACATATTCAGTCGTTTCCTCATGACCTTTGTGTAAATACTTCTCTGTCGTGGTAATCAATAAGAAAAATCTATTGAACATGCAGCCAGCAATTATTGTACATGTATCAGAAGAATTGATATTGTTTCTGTATGCCACTATTTCATTGATTTACTTAATGATCTACATGTGCATGTAATTCTTTGTCATTTATGAAAACTTAATTTTTTAGAGTAATATGTTTTGATTAAAGTCTTGGTGTCTGATCAGGTATATACAATCTCAAATACAGTATTGTAACATGTAATACCATAATAATAATGATAATAAATATAAAAGTAATAACACTTATAATGATAATGACAGTGATCATGAAAATGATAGTAATAAAATAATAAGGATACTTATAATCATAATCATAAGGATAGTAATAATAATAAGGATGATTATAACTGTAATAATGATAATATAACAATGACAATAAGAGCAATATTTATACCTATAATACTTTTGTAAGTGATGATGATAAAAATGCTAACCAATAATGAAATTATCAGTAATAACATTATGTTCATCTAGCAAATTTCTGTACTCTGTATATTGTATAAAATTGCATTGCTGCTTCAATGAAGTTATTGTTTTTTTATTACATATATTTGCTCAGTATTCTCAGTTTGTCAGTGTGTAAGCAAATTTAATAGAATGCATGTGCAGCATCCCTTTCCAAAGACTGACGTAAGCCACTTGATATTTATTGCAACAACTGAAGTGCATCAAATAAAAGCAATTTCAATATTTGTTAATGCAATTGGTCATGCACGGATAATCATTTGGCTAGTCGTAATGAACATCTAGTACCATTATATATTGGATTATATTGGCAATAAATTTTCCGCGATGAAGAGAAAGTTAATGTATTCCCTTATATTCTTGCCTTTATACATCTGTCCAAATAATTCAACAATGGATAAATGATAAATACTTAATATGTATAAACCTGTTTATAGTACAAATTACTTTCTTTCTGTTCTATTGTTTTGGGAAAGAGTTCTAGAGATATGCAGAGGAAAGTAAGTACATAATAAAGTACATAATATAATATAATATACATAATATGTGAAAATTAACACTATCTATATCAAACCTAAACTTAAGTTGGGTTTGATAGATAGATATTTAGATAGATAGATAGATAGATAGATAGATAGATAGGCAGTTTTTGGTTCAAGGGCCAAATTTTATGAGTTTACATATGGTTAAACAATAAAAACATACAAATTCATAAACAAAGATGTCATGAAAATGCAAATACATGACACTAAAATAGTAAAATAGTACATAAAACAAATGAAAATGGGCTATAGAAGGCCTATGAATTAGCCAAACCATTTGGCATGTGTATTGTACCCCCCCCCCTGCTTATTAAGTTAACAAATAAAAGAAGGCCTATGAATTAGCCAAACCATTTGGCATGTGTTTTATACCCCCCCCCTTCCTGTTTATTAAGTTAACAAATGAAACAGGTATATGATTTCAGTTAGGACAATAAAATAATAATCCTCGTATACAAATGAACCCCAAAAGAATGAATATTATATGAGATACATAACTTAACCCATCCATTTGACATGTGTATAGCCCCCCCCCCCCACCATCTGAGTTAACAAATGAAACAGGTTTCGTAGTAATTAGGATATTAGAATAAGAATCCAAGAAGACAAGCTAATGTATTCATATTGAATGTGTATAGCCCCCCCCCCCCCCATATATTAAAATAAGACACAAATAGACACATATGAAAATAAGACACAAAATCAAATATCAAAATAGTGGAAATTTATTGTTCAACATAAAACAAAAATCATTTCAGGTATGATGTGTGATATTGGTCGAGGTTAATGAAATTCTGGTTGCAGCCTTGCAGGCTTCTGCTCCAGTTTTCCCCCAATTCGGTCCAATCTTAAAATTCACTGTGGGCTACTGTTTCCTCCGTGAAATCGATCCGCACGGCCTCCTTTCTTTCCCTCAGCAACATTTCCTTCCTGGAAGCCGACTCAAATTCCCGGCATGCGCCGTTCCAGAACAACGCCGTGCAGAAGATTAAGTTTCCCCGGTGCTCCTTCGCATGCATGCAGGCATCTGCTTTCAGCAGAGATGCCCATTTCCATGGTAGCAGCCAATGCTTTGTTTGTCTACGGCCTCCATACATTTCAACCATTTGTAAATCTTGGGTATAGTTTGCTTGCTTTCTTTCTTCTCCACGTTAAACCGCCTTTTCCGTTTCCAAACATGGTGATGCAAGCAACCTCCTGTGTAAATAATAATTGCATGTTTGAGATGTCTTCTGAGGTGCGGGATTCGTGATCACGGCATGTGCTAGAAGTGAGCCATAATATTGTAGTCATGAATTTTGGCAATTCAAAATCTCACTTTTATGGTTCACCTGTCTAAGTGGCAGTGTAAGTTGTCAAATATACACTTTTTTTTTGGGGGGGGGGGAGCATTTCACAAGAAAAGAGAACCACTTTTATGTTACAGCGTTTACATGGATATGGATCTATCTATCACTATACAACCTTATCCCACTTTTTTTTCTTGGGGGGGGGGGAGGGAAAGGGTTCGTATACCAAAATAGAATTTAGAAATGATGCACAACATGGTACACTTGGGTACCACATCATGTGGCCCCTGTTGGTTTCATGAGAAGAATAGTTATTTGATAATGGTTCTGGTGTTGCACCAGTGCACAACATATTATAGACTTAAAAAGGTCATGTGGAAATTACATTAAAGTTGTTATTTTTAAGGCATTTAGTGTTACCAAAACATTTGGCACTAAAAGAGATTTTCAGCATTGAAAAGCATGCTGCAATAATAAATTTTAGTTTGCTTTGTAATCCAGAGTACAGCTTTGAAAGAGATAATAATTCAACAAAACGGCAGATTTCTATGGTTTTGGTGTTGCACCAGTGCACAACTAAACAACATACGGACATAAACTGATTACAAAGTCATGTGGAAATGATGTTGAACTTGTTATTTTAAAGCTTTTAGTATTGCATAAGAACACTTAACAAAACATTTCCCATAAAAAAGAATTGTTCAACATTAAAAAGCACACTACAACAAAATGGCAAATTTCTATTTGGTATCATCAAGGTACCATATAATCAAACTGACCTTGTAGAAAGTTCACGGATGAATGAATAAACTGTCGGAGTCTGCCACTTTTATGAAATAATATGAAAAAAACTTCTTGTTGAATTGCCTGCATTCTTTTTGTTGTTGTCTTTAATAGGTAGATTTGTATCATTACTGCTCACTAGTGTGTGAATCTGGGGTTTAGCAGTCAGTTGTGTACACAAATGAGTATAATATACATAACACAATCACACGAAGAAATTAAATTCCCAGGTGTACCATTTCATTGTTGATAAAGCTCTTTAGCATAAAGTAAACTCATAATTAAATACTTGAGATAATAAGATTGATGGGTTTTCACTGATTTATTGCTTTTATTACATGTGTTCTGTAAATGTATTTAGATATAAAACTGAGTTAAAGGGAAGTGACATGATTGGGAGAAATAAACAAGCCTCTAGAACCAAACTGGTTGAAATATATACCAGTCTGTACCAATCTATACACCAACTGGAAGGATTTGTCTTGAATTTGTTAACTTATTAAGAATGAGATGAGCATACCAGTGCTATATTTCACTTGTGCCCCAAAAGAAATTAATCCCATAGAAAGCTACACAACAAATTTGTCTGTCACAAGGCATACTGATGGGAGTTCTTTTAAAAGGAGTCAACTTTTGGCTACAAAATTTTCACGGTAGAATCCTTGCATAGTTAAATTAATTTCAGAATAGTTTTACCCCAAATTCATGACTACCCCCAATCATGTCATTTACCTATAAAGACACAATAACATTGTGGAGGGTCAATTTAGAAACATTGTCAAACTTTAATATCTGAGCTACATAATAATGCTTGAATGGACAAACAAACACCCTACAATACAAAACTTTGGAAAGTTATGCTGCCACTGGCATAATGTGTAAGAATAATTGTTACACGTGAATTGAGCATCCGGTCAACTTTTCTAAATAGCACACATTAGGAAAATGAGCATGGCACAACATGGTACTCATAGATTTCCATATTTTTAAAAGCATTTGTTTCTTGTATTGAAGTACAACTTTTTCAGAACTTCATTTTTAGACCTTATCAAAGACTGGAGTACTGGAGTACAATTTTTTTCAGAGCTGCATTTCTCAGAGACCTTAGCAGAGATATGTATAGTATGGAGGATTATGGGGCTCGGACTTTTTTAAAACTGGAAACATAGTTAAATAATATAAAAACAATGTAAACCTGACACTGCAATTACTTTTAACCAGGTGCCTTCCATTTTTACTCTCCGTAATACACTCATTGCAATAAGCTATAAAGGCAAAGTACATGTATGATAATATCAACTCCAAAGCAATAATATACTGTTTGACTGAGAAACTGTTATGTTTTCTCTGTATAAGGCATCTGCCAGACATATTAAGAAAACAAAGAAAATAAAAGAAAATCTGAGTTGGGGCCTACAGTATTGTTTTCTTTCTTTTACTTATTGAGAGCTACAACTTGCCGTCTTTTCTTGCAAAGTCAGACGCTATCTCTAGAAGAAAAAAAATCAGAGATTTGGCGTGTTTGCAAATTGCTACTACCTTTAATTATTTAGATCACTTCTAAAAGTAGAATATAAGTTTCTGCCGAAGATAAGTACATACGTGATTATGTGATTACGTGTACACCACCTGTGCTGACTTCATTAGGTCTCACAACCCATACCCTATCCCCACCTCCACCCATGTGACACTTATTGGAAAGGACAAAAGTCAAACCAATATCTCATTGTCAATATATGACAGATTAATCCATCAAACTCACACCTGGTATGTATGATGTATGCTACTGAAGTAGGCTGTCCTGTATTTAAAAAGTTGAGTGATATACAGGCACGGAATGGGGGGGGGGTTTGAAGGGAGTGGGCGGTGCCCCTGTAAAAGCCCCCCAAAAAGAGAGAGAGAAAGAGAAGAGAGGAGAAAGAAAACTATTTTGGGCTAGGGCCCTTCTGCTGGACAACCGGTGAATTATGAAGGTGGTGATATTGGTTTCATGATTCATATGATGATTAAATGGGACAAAGTATGTCTCATTGAGAATGGTACAAAGATCAATACTCTGAGATAAACCTTTGAGTTATTAAAGTTTTTACCAATCTTCCACCTTTATCTGGATCTACAGATTATCTTTGGCGGGACAAAACCTTACTCAAAATTGTTACTAGTGCTAAATCAAAGGGTTGACTGACCACTAACTGTGTGTGAAGTTCCTAAACGATTTGAATGTTAAGGTTTCAGCTAGCTGTTGTAACATTATCACTTAATTCTTATGGTTCTGCCCCATAAGGGTAGAAGGATGGGAGTGGGTGTGGGGGTGGAAGATGTAGATAATTATTTGTGATCTGTCACCACTTTACCCTGATAAAGTCAGCACATCTTATGAAACATAAGACAAATACTTTGGCGAAAAATATAAATATTGAAACTTTTGCAGCATGTGAAAGTCATAAAACTTTTGATTTTTAGGACACTTCACTTTCATACTTTATATCATAATTACGATAATTGGCACTTACATTTGGGTTGCGCGACTTTAGCTGGGTATCGTGGTGAGGGGTCACATTTACTTTCCAACGTAAAATCAACAAATTCAAATTTGCTACCAAATTCAAGGTATCTGTAATAATAATTACTACCACTAATATTAATAACTATAGCTAATTTTGGTCTAGTAAGTGTAGCAATGTTAGGAAGCGACATAAAAACAAAATTTATTTTGATATTAATTAATGATCGTGAATGTTGTGATGTTTTGAGTCATACATGTACAACTGTTTCCACGTACTACAATGTTGTCACGTAAACCTTGTCTTATCTGATACACACATGCCGCCACTATCCTATACCTAAAAATGGAAATGACTATATCGTTATGAACTGTTGGCGCTTGAGTGTCATTGGACTTTGGATTAATTTACTTCTAACTGAGAGATTACGCAAACTTTATTCCAAATGGTCCGATAAATTGTGCTGTTTTGTATTAGCAGCTGGTTTCCAGTTGTATTATTTTGCATACCGTACTTCCAGTATAAGCGCCTAATCTCTCTTTCTGATAGAGAGAAATTTACATTGCATTAGAACAATAGTGAGTAATTAACAGATATTTGTCCTTCCCTCTGTCGTGACCTTGAGGATTTTAGGGGGAGGAATAAATTGCACGAAAATGTGCTCAAAGTTATACTTGTCATGATTTGATGATGAAAAGCAAGGTTAACGACATCGGCCAAATTGGTCTTCAATGACCAACTGTATGATTACCCTGATTTTGCATTGATAATTTTTTGTTACATGGAATGTACTTTCAGAGCTCCATGAAATACAATCGAATGTCTCAAAGTCTGCAATATATCTTCATTAATAATGATAATACAATGAATACATATATTCATGTAATTCATGTACACTGTTTAGATTGTTTTTATTATGAGCATCATCTTTTGGTGGAATGTGCGCTTTATAAGAATTCACTATTATTATTGTTATTATTATTATTTCTTTTCATAAAGTCTTGAAGTGACAATTTAAATATTGCAAAAATTTATTATGTTGAAACTCCTGTATTGCTTCTGGTGTAAATGACTAACCAGCTGGTAAATATTAACCAAGTATTATTCATTCTGTCAGTTTATAATTAACCACAGGCTCACAGTATCATTTGAGTACAGGATTGGTTTACTCATGACTACTGCTTGATGTTCCTTTTTTCAATATTTTGTTAATTTGATATGGAAGGATTTGTTTGGAATGAAATCCCCGATATCTGATACAGGTTCTGTCAGTGTGTAGATTAGTCTGGCTCCCAGACGTTTAGATTAAAAGTATTGGCTAACATTTACCACAGTTAAAAAAATCTGAGCCGCATGATTCCCCATGCTACCAGTGTCTTTGATGAGGTCTAAAAATGAAGCCCTGAAAAAATTGTATTTCAAAATGATTAGTTAGTGCTTTAAAAAAGTGAAAATCGTAAGTTAACCAGATTCACTTGCCCATTTCCTCCTATAGACTTACTGTGTTGTCACCTAGGTTAATAAAACTTGCCCCGAGTTTTATTGCTTATTCCTGTATAACTTGCCATTGGCAGTGTAACTTTCCAAACTTTTGTATTCTAGGGTGTTTATTTATCCATTTAAACACTACTATGTAACTCAGATATCAAAGTTTGACAATTTATTAAATTGAAGCTCCACAATGTTAGCCTTTCACTTTAACCCATCTTTTATTGATAAGCAAACTGCTATCTTCAGTCGACTGCTTTGACTAATAGGGCATTCAGATGTGAATTTATATGCATTTTGTACACGTGCAAAACTCAGTTTCGTATGTACTGTGTTTAAATTTCCCCATCTAAATGACCACATGTAATGAAACTCAGTTGGAAATGTGTCAACATAGCTATACTCGACATCTGCTCAATGTTTTGGATGTACTTTGTATAGCTATAAGCATGTATGGAACATGTGAATGACCAACTGCAGATACATGTTTATAAGGGAGCAGATGTGAAGACCTCTGAGTACTTCCAAAACAACATGTGCAGTTACTTAGTTATTCCACTGCGCTTTGTACTACTAGCAAAATAAATCACGTTAAACTATGTTTGTTGTGAATGCATGGAGTGGATAGCAATATGCATGTCATAGGTCATATAAATCCATTTCGGATGCGTACAAAAATGTGTAAGGTCTATGAATGTCTGAACGCAGCCCCTATAAGAACTAGTGTATCCCCGGGGGGGGGGGGGGGGGCCAGTGTCATTACTAAAATGATACACCAATGCGCGTTGAAAAAATGAGTAAAAAGGTTGTTTTTTCACGCGGTCGTGGGCGATTGTATCGCGCGTACATTGAAAGGGGTTTATCAAATCGCCAAAATCAGTAAAAAGGTATAGTCTTTAACAGAATTGTTAGCTGTTAAAAGGTATCTTTTCAGATCCTTGAATACTTGTTTAGGGTATACTGAGATCGACAGATAATTAGTTGTTTAGGGTCCATTTGAAAGTCCATACACGCACATGGTGTACACCTTGTAATGACACTGCCCCCCCCCCTTTAAGTAAAGCCCCATTCAGATAGAAAAAGGTGTAGCTGCGGCGGCTCAGAGCGGTCTTAAAACACTCCGATGACCCTCTTCAGATAGCCCAGAATTCGCGTAGCAGTTACGCCTTTTCGTCGTTTTAAACCATTCACAGAGCAACAAGAAAGGTGGAGTCACTTCTCACCTTGCGAGACCGGAACAGGAAGTGTATATTATGTACGCGCGATCGTCTTTTGTGTTTGGGCGCGGATGTTGGTGAACTTTACATGCATCACTGCGCAAGGAGTAGCAGAGGCTGCTTAACTCATTCAGACAGCAGGTGAAGCGTATCAGCTACTCCTTTTCGCCGGCTCTGAAACACCTCCGGAGGTGTTTCAGAGCGGGCTCAGAGTGGGCGTACTTAATACTCCTTTTCGCCGGCTTAAACCATTCAGACAGAAAGTGGAGGAGTAGCAGAGCCGGCTCACAGCCAGCGAATTTGGGCTATCTGAATGGGGTTTAAGACAGACTGAGTGAACACTGGAAGTAGAAAAAGTTGGAGAGTGAGTGCACTATGGAGGTAGAAAAAGTTGCATGGTCTGAAGCCAAGACTAGACTTTAAGATTAATCAGTCCTATATTGATAGGGAAACTAGTATATTTTGAACATGAACATTATCAGATAATGATATCATCAGATCTCATGACACATTGTCATTCCGGGATAGGTTGTATTCCCGGAAGTGTAATGTTAGGACAGGTTTTACGCACAGGGAACTGGAGAAAGACCCTGGGGATGCAGCTTTTATTTTCCTCCCTTAAATGTTGATTTCTCATGGAAATTTCACAATTATTCATGCGGAATTACTTTTATTGCAACATATCCTGAAAGGAAAGTGTCCAGGGGCCTGTTTCATAAAGCTGTTCTTAAAGTTATGCTTCACATTACAAATGACTCAATTATGAAGTGCCATGTAAAATGGGGGAAAAAAAATAATGTCATTTTTAGAAAGAATGATAATATGCCAATCAGATTTCACCCCAAAATAAAGTTTGCATCGAAGTTCTTGTTAAATGGTTGTTAAGAATAAGAATGTTAATCTATGTTTGCATATTTGAACATTAGCAGGGTGTGATTTCAATAGTTTGAGAATCACATTTGCCTTGCCATATTTCAAGTCATTCGTAAAGTCATACGTAACTTACGAACAGCATCATGAAACGGGTCCCTGATACTCCAACCTCACCCTGCTGGTACAGTAAAGAAATATGGACCATGCATTATGCTGAGCTGTGTGTTCACATGTGACATTTTTCAACCATTTTGTGTCAGAAAGAATGTGCAAAATCCAGGGCATGCCGATGAGGTTATAAGGTCTCGCCAGGCATGCAGTGGGAGAGAGGGTGATAACAGATGCATCAAGGGCATCAGTAGCGGAGATTTCATACAGAGAGTGGGGGGATGAAAATACATACGCAAAATAATAATAGCCTTGTGTAGGAGAAAAATCGCCTGAGGATACATGTATAATATTGCTAAAAAGTGGAAATGGTGACTATGAAATCCAACATCTATCATCATCCATCTATTTTTGTCATATTTATGTTTTGAATAACAAAATCTATCAAATATGCTGATAGAAAATAAATATTAAGGGACAATCTGCCCCCCCCCCCCCAAAAAAAATATGTGAAGGGAGGAGATGTTCCCCATCCCCCAACTCCCCCCCCACCCATTGCCGCCCATGAAGGGCTGATTACCAGCATTGTATGCCAAGACCATAGATTCTGAGACTGCCCAAAACACAACCTCTCTGTACTGGTGACTCAGACCAAGACCAAGACAGAAGCCATAAGAAATTAGCCTAGAGTTTGATCTCAGATACAACGCTGATGATTATTAAGACCTGTTTTACACCAAAAGGCTAGCCCGAGGCCAGCCTCGGGCCGGCCAAAATTGGAGGCCCAGGGCCCACAATTTTGTGCATTTATACCAAATATTAGGTCCCCTTTCCAAAACTCGCCCCATTGTGTCCCCTATCATTGATGTAAAAGAAAGCAGTATATATATTTCTTTCGTGCACAATTTGTTAACATACACGTATAAGTCTCTCGTAAGAGAGTTGATTTTAAACAAAAACTTTTGGAATGAGAATGAAGTAAACAGCAATTTTTCATTGTGTAATGTTGATACAACATAATGCAGTTCGTAACAACTGTATAAAGAAAAAAAAAGGATACCTAACGGATGTCATTGTTCATGTATTTTGTTGTCTTTTTAAAAATGTATGATAATTGGTTTGATTATGGTTTGATTCACGGTTTACTGGCACGCTATATACACCCGAAGTTAGTTCGCGAGTTTTGTTTGGCATTGTGTATTACGTAACTGAGCCGCATCGCAAGGTAAATTGGAGGCTTGAGGCCTCCTTTCCATTTACAGCGGATTTAGGCCAGCCTCGGGCCTCCGTTTGCATTTACACCAAGCTTTAGGCCGGCCTAAAAGCTTGGTGTAAATCGGGTCTAATTCTCCCCTACTACAAATCCCTGATATTTAGAGATATCAGCTGTCGATATCAACATCCTGAAGCAGTTTTTGAGACTTGCAAACTTCAGAACAAAAGCTATTGCATTGATTTGATACAGCCAGTATCACTTTCTGGGTATTTTCTCTTGGTTTTTTGTGTTGTTGAACTAGATCTGTTCTGCTTTTTGAGAGAGATTCTATATCAAAAAAAATATATGTTTTTCAAAATGAGTTGTAGTGCCCATAAATTGAAGGCTGTAACCTTGTTCTAAAAATGTCCAAGTAAGCTCAAAATTTAGGTCATGTGGCATGACATTGCTGTTTTCATCAGAGAACAGTACTTAGCTAATTTAATCAGATTAAAGAGACTTATAGCAGTCCAGCTTAGTCTGCTCACCAGACTTTGGAAGGTGTTTGGTTTGTGGACTTGTTCTATACAAATCATGTCTCCTTCAATATCTGTGCACATATTTGTAACCTATTATTTACAAAATACTGATGGAAATATGTGTTATTTAAATAACTTTGATTTGATTTAAATAATTCTGCTACTGTATATTGGGCACTATGGGTGTTTAATCATTTCAAATTATCCAGCTTAAAATTCCAGGGGAACTAGAGTATGACATAAATCTTTCTGTATCTTTTGTACCAGCTTCAGTTAGTTAGACCAAAGAGGTATTAGGCGAGTAGACATGCAGTTTGTTACTGTGACTACTAATCCTACATACATTTATGACTAGTGTATCAAAAAGGTTTTAAACCGACCGTTAGTGGTCCGTGAAGTTATGAAACTATTTTGAATTTTGGGGTTCAGCTGTTTGTGTCATTTTACTACAGAAGCATCATCACTTATTCTTTAGTCTATGTGTATATAGATGTTGATATGATGACAGAGTTTAAGTAATTCCACTGCTATCCAAATACTTGTCAAGTAAGCTGCAGTTATGAAGCAAAACTAATATTTTACCCTAAACATCAGTATGTTGGCACCACAATTTTACATACAGTCAAACCTGTCTTAGTGGCCACCTCTCTATAGCAGCTAACCTGCCTACAGTGGCCACTAAAATGATTCCCCTGATGTGTTGAAAAAGCTTTCTATAGCAGCCACCTGTCTGGAAAGGCCACTTTTTTTGTTTCCCTTGGGTGGCCTCTATAGACAGGTTTCACTGTATATTGTTTTTGAAAAGAGAGCTTCAAATATTGTTTTTAGGTTAAACAAATGCCGGCCAGTTTCCATGGTAGGTTAACTGGCTTTGAAAATAAGCAAAATAATCTAGCTATGTTCATAGCCGATGTAGCGTAGACTAGTAGTTCTAGTCTCCAAGCACTTAGCAATAATCTGATCACAAGTGCAATGAAAGCGTCAGCCACTCATTTGTGTATCGTGGCTGTTTTAAGCATGTATCCAGGGACGTATCATTAATCTAATCAGCTTTTGAAAAATTGATGTGTTTTTGTATTGGTTCATTCCTCTTTGCAGCCCACTGCATATTTCCTAGTTGATGCTGAAACGTGCATTTCATTTCATTTCACATCATTTATTTTCCACAATCAAGTACTGATGATTAAAAATATAAAATACAAAACAACATTGCGAGTATGAAAGATACTTATAATAACAGGATAATTCTACTGAAAGTTAGTAAAGCATATACATACAAGGCATGGATGGGGTAACTAAAGTAATGAATGCTTATCTGCCTACCATATTCATTTCTGATGGTGCTCTATCTGCTAACAGATAGAGAGTTTGATGTACTTCTGCAGACACACCTGAATTCACATGGTCTTTACAGCACCCCCATTTTCTTTCTTGTCATTATCATTTTTGGTCAGTTCTCCCACTTTGATTCCACTATTCCAAATTAACTACTTCAGAAACCTACAATCTTACAAGTTCTTGTTCATGTCAGCTCCTATTTTTCTCTTGATTCATCAAGTCATAACATCAATCTGTTTATGATTGACTGTTAAGTCTTTTTTTTTGGGGGGGGGGTATTTGTGTCTTCTTTCAAAATGTAATTATATAGTTATGATTATATACCACAATGTATTTGTGTCATATTATTTTGAGAAATGTGAATAAAATCAGTTGAATCAAATCAATCAAATACGTAGTGTAATAAGGTCCAGCAATGGGAAGTAAATCCTCTTGACTCCTACCTGAACATACAGCGTGGCCCCAAAAGAATGCTACACATGCGATCGTTTATTTCTTCAACATCATCCACAAAATGTTATTGGTGATTATTTTATGGCTTAGAACATTCTTTTTCCAACAAAATGATACCATGATCATTGATTTTGATTAAGGCATTTGGATTCTAGGGCTATTTTTCTGAGGCAATGTAATTTCCTAAAATTGCTATTTTTTCAACTCCAGCGATCATCAGAACACTGAAATATTCTCGCGTAACGACTTGCCATGGAATGGACTGCACTATCCAGGTGCAATGACAATGTAAGCCATACCTTACCGTTGTCTTCCGTATCAAAGCGAGGCATTCCAGTCGTCTGTCTCCCCGCTTATTCTATGGCACGCTGTTACGTGAGAATATTTTGGTGTTCCCAGGTTCGCGGGAGTTGAGAAAGAAACAAATTTCTGAAATTACATTGCCTCAGAAAAATGGCCCTAGGATCAAAACGCCTTTCTCAAAATTAATCATCATGGTATCATTTTGTCGGAAAAAGAATGTTCTAACTAATGAAATAACAATTAATGCCATTTTGTTCATGATGTTGAAGAAATTAACGATCGTATGTGTAGCATTCTTTCTGGGCCACCCTGTATAGCATTGTTACTGGCATGTAGTTTTCACTGTTTGGGTATGGCTAGTGCTAACAATGGTGCCTTTCAAGTACCGGTACTCAAAAGGTGTATTGAACACGATTGAGATCAAATTAAGATGTTTAATTCGTACTTCTTAAAATTGACAGAAACACAGTTAAAATGTATGTCGTTGAAATGAGTATAATATCACTCTGACATTTATAAACCAAGTTTTCATTTTAGAAATGATTTGAGTTGATTAATTGCTGCAGCTAGTCACAATTAATTGGGGGTCAAGACTTTTGTGATATGAGATATTGAATACAAATAAATTAGTCTTGCCTCAAGAACCAATTGTAACTGGCACTTATTTCAAATACTGATAAATGATGGAAGTTGTGTTTCTGAAATTAGAAATTATTATTGCGATGAGATATCAAAACAACTATTCCTGTTTTGAAAAATAAATATGCATGGATGTTGATACCTTTTAAAGTGAATTTCCTATGGCACATACTTGTTACTTGTTATGACTAAGCATGAGTAATAGGGGAGAGCACTAACAGTGTGCTTATGGAGTTAACAAGATGTAAGGATTGCACTCCTTACATCAAAACTGTTTGCTCTTTAAGAACTGCTATTATATATTGCATTCAGAAGGTCAAGTATGGTATATAAATATTTTTCCCTGTCAAACACTTGAAGTTTGTTTTGGTCCCTGCTTAAATATAAACATTTGCACTCTTGACAAAACTTGCATCAGTATCCTTTGCTAGCTAGAGACTGACCTGTAATTATAACTGTTTGTCTTTTGTTTTTTGTTTGTCTCTTTTCTTTCTTTCATCAGCACATCTTCGGGTCACTTCTTTCAAGACATTCCACGTACCAACTCCTCCATAGAGTATGGAAAAATGCCAAAGGAGAAACAGAGGTAACAATGACAAAAATAAATATTGCTGATTTTTATGTTTTAATACTTGATGAAGAAGTGTAAAAAGTATGCACTCTCTTATCTGTTTTTATTATGATTTACACTTTTTTTACTTGGTTTTTAATACTTGATGAATAAGTCTAAAAAATATGAACTCTCTGATCTGTGTTTATTATGATTTACACTTTTTTACTTGGTTTTTCATTTACATTAACTGTAGACACAAGATATCTAATCTTGAAGTCTATGGAAAATATGTGTTTAAGCAAAAACCATCATCAGTGGGTTAATAAACTATTATTCCCCATTTATAAGCCAATTTGAAGTTAATCCCATGATACCATAGATCTTCAGAGAAAAGGCTGGTCTTTAGTGTATCGTCGGGGGGGGGGGGGGGTTTGAATGATTTGCATCTTCTGTACGTGTAAACATAGAGAGTCACCAACATGAAAAAGCTTACATTTCTCATTCACCTAATAACTGTTCTTAAAATTACAAGTCTATTCATCGTTATATAGAATCACTCCAAACATTTGGTCCTTGTGAAAATAAGTACTGCACTCATCTATGTGAAAACATCTTGTAAATCACAAATGGTTACCCTGCCAAAACATAATGGACAATTTTATAAGGGGAATTTTTTAGAAATTATTGCATATTATGCTGAAATTGACTGAGACTACTTTGTCACATCCAAAAAGAATAAATTTGAATCACTGCTCAAGGAGAGAATTTCAGCAAATTTATTGTGCTGAACTGTCTCAAATAACCTACATGTATCTTTTTAAAATCACCTTGTACAAACTGCCCATGTAACATTTCCTAATTGGGCAGAAAATGGACTTTAAGACATAATTGGGAACACATGAAATGCCACAAGAAGCAAATGAGTCTTGGACATTAACCAATTTATAAAGTACCTGGAGCGTAAACTTTGGCTGGAAAGATTTGTCTTGAATTTGCTTACTTAAGGAGAATCAAGTATGAACATACCAGTATTTAATTACTCTCATGCCCCAATACAAATGCATCCCATAGAAAGCTACACAACAAATTTGCCTGTCACACCAGATACTGATTGAAGTTCTTTGAAAACAAGTCAACACTTGTCCACAGCATTTTCACAGCAGAATCCTTACATAGTTGACTTGATTCTAGAATAGTTTTACCCCAAGTTGAGAACTACGTTTAATCATGTTATCGTATACGCTGAATATTTCGCTGTGGTTTTATTTTCGTGAATTTCCAAACTTAATGCTCGTGAAAATTTTCACTTTCTTATATTTCTGTAGAAAGTGAATGCAAATACAATAAAATCGTGAAAATAAACTCTCACGAATTGCCCATCTTGAAGCAAAATTGCGAAAATATGTGCACGTGAAATATATGGCGTATACAGTATTAAACATTAATTTATACAGAATTTAACATTAATTGTATACAGTATTTAATATTAATTGATTCTTTTTCCTCTCTTTCCTGTATCCATCTACAGTCAATAAGTCAAGGCTCCAGTCAGCAAGGAGAAAGTGAACTTGATGATATTCAAGATGACAGTGAGGAGGTTGGTGGCAATACTAGTCTGGACTTTTATTTAAAAAACCATCCCATTCCCCCTGAACCAAAATGAACTCTGCCATTTCTAATGTAGTCAGAGCAATTTGGATTCTTCCACTAACAATGTAAGGAGGGTTGTGGCAATACTAATCCATACTTTGTTGGAAATCTCCTCCCAATCCCTGCCCCCAATATGATTTCTACCATTTCTAATGTAGTCAGAGCTATTTGGATACTTCCAATTAAAATGTGAGGAGGTTGGTGGCAATACTATTCTGGACTTTTATTTATATACCCTCCCATTCCCCCTGAACCAAAGTGAACTCTGCCATTTCTAATGTAGTCAGAGCAATTTGGATTCTTCCACTAACAATGTAAGGAGGGTTGTGGCAATACTAGTCCATACTTTGTTGAAAATCTCCTCCCAATCCCTGTTCCCAATATGATTTCTGCCATTTCTAATGTAGTCAGAGCTATTTGGATTCTTCTACTTACAATGTAAGGAGGTTTGTGGCAGTACTAGTCCATACGTTTCTTTAAATCCCTTCCCAATCCCCCTGACCCAAAATGAACTCTGCCATTTCTAATAAAGTCTGAGCTATATGGATTCTTCCACTTAAAATGTGAGAAGGTTAGGGGCAATACTAGTCCATACTTTTTTGTTTAAATCCCCTCCCAAGCCCTCGAACCAAACTGAACTCTGCCATTTCTAATGACGTAGTCAAGAGTTATTTGGATTCTTCTACTTATAATGTAAGGAGGTTTGTGGCAATACCAGTTTACACTTTTTTTGTCCCCTTCCATTAATCCCTCACATGAAAATGAGCTCTACCGTTTCCATGTAGTCCAAGCAATTTGGATTTTTCCACTAACAATGTTGGGGGGGGGGAAGCATCAATTAGCCCTTTCATTTAGTGAATCCAGCAAGTCATTGCATTAATTCTGGAACAACGTGATTTATAATTCAACAAACATGTCGGTGAAGAGAAACCAGCAGGATTTAAACCTGTTTTCTACTGCTTTCCAGGCAGCAACACTACCACCACGCTATCACTGGTTGCCGGTAGTGACACAATAAACTTGGATAAATACCCAGGCTCTGAATTCTGACATTGTTATTTTAAATAGTCCAAGGCAGACAAACTTTATTAGATGAATGGAAAAGATTATTCAGTAAGGTGAACTGAATTGTAGTAGATTTTTTTTTATGAATTCCTCTGTATTAGAAAAAAAAAATACAGAGGGCATCATTTGGAGAAAAAATATATTACAACAATCTTATTTGCACTTTTGTTTTGGCACAAATGGCTTTTCCTAATATAAATTTTATTCACAACTTAAAGCCCAAGTTTAGTTTTGGGAATTTTTTGTATTTGAAAGCTTTATGCCCCAAAGTCATAACCCTGCATAATGATTTCTGATTCTTTAGTTTTTTTTTTATATATATGAAAAAATCTCGGGGGACCCCCAAAATTTTACATTATGCATCTAAAGTTAAAAAGGCTTTAAGTTACATTTACCTCATCTGAAAGAGCAGACTCACTCTTTCAGATGAGTCTAACTCTATGAACCTTTTTAACCTTTGGCGATAAGTAATATAGTCAAAAATATCTGGTCCCCCCCCCCCGACATTTTTCATTAATTAATTTAAAAAAACCCAAGACAAAAAGTTAATGATTATCCCATCTGAAAGAGCTGATGTCTGTCTTTAGATGAGGTAAACACATGTAACCTTAACGCCTTTAACCCTTTAGATGGCATAATGTAAAATTGGGTTCCCCCGAGATTTTTTCATTAATTAATTTAAAAAAACTAAAACATTCAGAAATCTATATTCCAGTTTATGACTTTTGGGCATAAAGCTTTCAATATAACAAAATCCCAAACTAAACTTGGGCTTTAAGTTCTTCAATTCACTCTTTTTGAAACACTCTTTAGGTGTCTCAAACTACAAATTAGACATACTTAGGATGTCGATTACAGGTGAATTTGAACCTTCAACACTGGTATATTCGTTGATTCCTCATACTTGTTTTAGGAGGAATACATATTTTACAAATACATGGTATTAGAATACAAATGTGATTTCTACCTTTCTATATTTTATTGCTCATTTGCTATTCAGAGTGATGATAGTCTCCTCGAAGAAGACATTCAGAATGGGAACGTCATTCCAGCCTCTGAAGGACATGAGAGATTGGAGAAATCTGGTAAATAATGATTATGATAATAATGAAAGTTGTTGTTTGGTTTATGGTGTGTGCATTCGTGGATGAATAAAGATGATAGTGTTTTGATAAGTATATGTGTGTGCCATAAACGAAAATAGTAGTTACATCAATCTAAGGAAAAATAAAAACAAAAATTGTTGAGAAAACAGATAGGTTTTTAGATTCCCCTGAAAGCATCATTAGATCAAGGGCATTCCCTTGTTTGAAAGTGGATATTATTCTGTTTAGGAGCTGAAACACATGTCACCATGGCTTGAGTAGTAGGTCCATGGTATCACCAATTAATAATACACTTCCCAGATTGGTTATGAAGCTTTTGTAAAACATTGCTTGTGATGTACATCTGGGTGTGTGTACAAAGATCAAGTTCTAGAGATAAGTAGGAGCAGAGCATTTTAAGATTTTTCAAAAAATATTCACACATTTTGAGACGTTTTCATTTTTTATAAGAAAGCCAGTGAAATTCCATCAAATATGGAGTGGTGTACAACAAAGTTAGCTTGCAATGTTGGCACTTAAATTGATGCCTCCATTCCTTATAAAATTGTTTTTTGTTCATTCATTTGTTTGTTTGTTTGTTTGTTTGTTTGTTTTGGGAGTGGATGCTGGAAGATGGGAGGGGCATAGTCTATGAATCTTTATCAATTACATTTAACAGATAACATGTAGCAGGGCTCATACAATATTCATCCAAGTTATGTAAGAAAAAAGGAAGAAGATACTCTACACAGTAATTTGTCCAGAATTTATCCACATCATTTATTTGGCTCACTGAAACCCTTCAAACATTTCCTGAAATCCAAATGAAGATTCTCATTAACGTTGGCTAACAAATCCAAGGCATGCAGTGGCATTTTATTTGAGCCTCTTGCAGCAAATAATTCAGTGGCATGAATATTGGGTACTTTTATTCCAGTAACGATGCATGACTCATTTATTGAACTTCATTTCTCCATGAGGTATTTGATTGCTTCAAAGGTTGACACAATCACAGTTATTACTTACATCATATGGTGGAGGGAATGGCCATCCATTGTACCATAGTGTTTTGTCAATTTCTTATCATGGAATTGTATAGAAAAGAGTCCTC